>VXAY01000251.1:1913373-1997815 GCA_013399855.1 Oxyruncus cristatus | reverse complement strand
TGCCGAGCGGCGAGCGCTGACCACCGACCACCCGGCCCTGGGCCTCAGCTCCGCGCCGGCCGTTCTGTTCTGAATGCGGGTCAAGCCCCGAGGGACGCGGGGCAGCCGGTGCGGGGGTTGCGCTCGGGAGCGCGCCCGCCCCGTCTCGCCCCGCGCCGCCCGGCGGGCTGGGGCACCGCCCGCCCGCAGGGACGGACACAGCTGCCCCACCACGGACCGTGCACAAGCCCAGACAACCCCCCATTGCTCACAGCGGGACTGAACCGCAGCTGCCCCGCAAGGAGCGCCCGTGGCAAAGCCCTGTGTCGGGGCAGAGCGCAGCCCCCGGTCCCGGTACCGCCCGGCCGGGTCACAGCCGCTGGCGCCGCCCGGCCACCGGCCCCCTCCAAAACTCTGCCCCCGCCGCCTGCCAGCTGCCGCGCTCCGGCTGGTGCCTGCAGGTCCGAAGAGGGTAGGGGAGTACGGGTTATAATTAACAGAATTAAAAATAGGCCTTCAATAAACTGAACACCCGGAGAGGCTAGAAATTTGTTGTGCAAGTGGCACGTTAGGAGGAAACTGGAGTGGTATTACTCAAACAAAGGTAATCCAAGACACCGCAGCGCGGGAGCTTCGACTACCAGGCAAGTACCTTTACGCTTGTTTACAAACCAACCCACAGTGAACTCAGTACCTGCACAGAGCAGCGTGCACACAATCACTGTCAGCTCCAGCAGCAGCGAGACCACAGTAGAGCCAGGCCAGATCAGCGTCTCTGCCCTTGTGCTCAGGAACTCTTAATATTTGTAAAATGTTTAGTTTGCTTTCCAGCAGCATCACAGGCTGAGGATCTCTCGCTAAAAACAATGCTTAAATTCAATGGGTTGTTTTTAAAAATACCAATCTAGCTTGTATTCAAATTGCTTACAGATCTATCTTTAAGATAATAGCCATGAAACACTGTATCTGGGTTTCCTCCTTCTCAGCTGATGTTCTCAAGTTGATCCTGGGAAGGGGGAGACTGTCCACATTGTCTCCAGACACTGGAGAAAATGTGAAACAGACTATGAATAAAATGCTGTGCAGTTTAAAAACAAAACCTGGGAGAAACAAAATGAAAGACTAAGATGTTTGAGGGGGGAGTGAGATTTTTTAATTTTTTTTTTAATACCAACTATTTATAGTTTGGGGCATTTATGGATTATTTATAACTAGAATAGAATTTTCAGACGGAAATGGGATTTTTAATATCAGCAGTCTTCCTCAGAATATTTTTATTGAAGAAATATGTTTGTATGGCTATGGAAGCCATCATGGTGCTTGGAGTAAAAGAGCACAGAAAGAGAAGACTGGGTTAAATTAATTCCTGCTAAATACCTACCAGCAGACTTGCTGTCTGTATGGGGAGCTGGAGACAGAATTGTACCAGGGTAAAAAGGATACTGTGTCTATTTATAGTGCTGCCTTCAACACCATAGGAATTCAAAGGAAAACTCCAACTCAGCACACAGTCTTCTCATCATCTTCTTCTGTCAAGATTAAATGGGGCCTGAGATCATTTCCCCAACAAATCCCTGCCAGGAAGAATCTATTCCTTTGTGCAACAAGGAACTACCATGGTACAAATCACTCCAGAGGTCAAGTCTTCACCCAGCCAAATGTCACCACTTTCCTTTTGGTAGTTAAAGGCAGGGGAGAAAGAAAGCCTTACAAGCCTCAGCACTTAAGCAGGAAAGACCAAAGATGTTTCACCTGCTGAGCATCCCTGCTCCCTGTACTGTCCCCTGGTCTTACACAAGATGCTCCAGGGCACTTGCAAACAAAAGGGTAGCTTAGCTCCAGCACAATTCCAGTGCCAGGCAGCAGTGGTGGGAATAGGAACGGGGTACTGGCACCTGGTCATGCTCATTCATGGTGTCACTTGAAATGAGGCCCATATTACCCTGTGTGCACCTCGTGCCACTGCAGGACCATCCATCTCTGGAAAGGAATGGGCTCCAGTAGGCATGTGGGACACCTATGTATCAGTAGAAATTGTCTCTGGTGTTGAGAGTAGAAATGAGAGCAGCCTTGGAAAAGGTATTAGCAAAATCCTGACTGTCACTCTAAAAATAAGGCAGGCTCCTGGAGTTCCTTAGCGCCACTCTTCTTTTAGCATCATGGTGCCTCAGATCTTTCCTTCTCATCTTCCACCTTCCGTTCTCTCTTTAATAAGAGCTGCTTTTTCATTCTTCACAAAGCACTACCTGCTCTCTCAGTGTTCCTCTTCTGTAATTCTGTTACCAAGCTGTCTGCTAGGTGGGGAGCAGAAGGTGCAGGACTTGGTGCTGCCTTTGAGGTACAGGTAATTATTATGTGCATCTGTTATTGTGGTTGCTGCCTCAACAGGTGGAAAACATGCTGTTCTCTGATAGATTTGCAACACCCCATGCTCCTGCCTTGTCTTTTCTCTAAAGCCAGTCATGTGGTGTTCCTAAAATAATAAACACAGCCTCACTGCTGCCACAAAAACCCCTGGTAAATATATTTTTATGGGAATGAAGTATTAAAGGATTTGAACACTTATTCACTGAAAGCAAAATATGAGCAGTAAGGTTGGGTAAAGATTCAAAGGCTGGTTTGCTTCCTTTCCCTGGGGCACATCAAGCCTGTACTGTTTGCACTTTAGAGATGGATAGTGGGGAATTACTTAACCCAAAATGATGGAAACAATTCAGACTATAATAATATAGCATGAGAGTTTCTCACATTACATCTATTCCCCATACTGCTGGCTATATTCTGCCTTCAGATTCATGTGCACAACTCTCACTGGATTCTGGAGGAACTGTATCTGAAGCCAAAATGCATTTCATTGTCTTTCTAAAGTCTCTCTACAGTTTAGTGGCTTAATTCTGAGCTCAAGGACCAGGAACAAAGCTTGTCTAAACATTTCCCAGTGTCTGTCTCAGTGAGATTCCCATCTGTTGGGGTTTATTTTGAATTTCATCTTCCTACTTTCCTAAAAACATGAAGCACAAACACACGTTTCCTCTGCCCTGGAGTGCAGGAGTCACCAAATTTCACAGCAGGTTCTCTCACAACATATGATGGATCCAAGTTTGTCTAAAAATGCTACAAGGCCTTTGTGGAGTAGAAAGGGAGGAGACTAGAAACGCGGGCCAAGTTTCTGAGTGTTATTAACCTCCCCCATCCCCCAAAGGGACCCCATATCCTGTTTCCTCTCTCCAAAAAATTTCACCTGGCTTTGGGTTTCATTAAGAGAAATATACATTGCTCAAGTCCAGGCTCTAAGTCTTCAGTTCGTGCTTCATGCTGACACTGCAGAGACTACAAGAGCCATGAAAGCTGAGTCTGACTTTGGGGCTTCAAATTTACTACAATAGCGGAGCAAATTAAATGGAGGGCATGTTAAGTGGATTGGGAGATTGCTGTTGACTAACAAATCTTCATTAAGTTCCTGCACCAAGCTGTGCTGCATCTCTGATGAAACTGATCACTGTTTCTCCTTCTGTGTTTCAACTATTTCTCCACCAGGTTTAAAAAAAATTCAAATTTGCTTCAGGTCTAATTAGAAATAAAACACAATATTAATCCATCTTGCCCCATACGTGCACCCAGTTTGTAGGTGTTGCTATATCTTTCAAACAGACCAAGTTCCACTCTGTTCACCACCAGTTATTTACAGCCCTAGTTTTTGCTAGCTCTTTTATTTACTACCAGTGACTCACAGAGACTTTGTTCACTGGTTTATGGTGATTTTCTGGATCACTGGTTTGCATCTCCAGAGGTTTCAGCTCAAGAGTCACCAGCGTGAACCCCAAAAGTTCATACAGCTCACACTTCCCCAGAGCAAAGCCTGTGCCCAGCAGGCTTTCACAGGATTACAGCAGCCCTTTTCTGATGATGTTTGTAACTGAAGGGAGGCTACCACAACTGGAGCCTCTGAGAGCCTTCCCTGTAGACCACCACAGAAATACAGCTCCATAGATGTAACTCAGGTGCCAAGCTGCTCTGCTGTATGGGCCTTAAAAACACTCTGCCTGGTTTAGGCCAGAGAGTTTTAAGGAAAAAGAGCAAAGTAAACAGGCAGAATTAAACACAGTATTGCGAATTACATACCTTTAGCATCTGCAGCGTACATGCAGAGCAGGATCCTCGACCACACACTGTCTTTGCTGGAAGGGAAGAAACAATTACTAGATATTTCTGTTCTAAGTATAAGGTAAGGAACAACAAGTACATGCAGACACAGCATGAACAGGGAAGTTAGCCTTCAGTATTATTCTTTGACAGGTACCATTTATGGTGGCCAAAGTACTTGTTGGCCATGGAGATTGGCCATACCCCATACCACGTTGTCCTCAGAGTCAGATAACACTTAAAAAATTCAGATGGCCCTCAACCTTTTCTGTATAAAAAATAAAGCATCGATTATTTGGGTTTATGCAGTAGCACCTCGGCACACAAACTGTTACTTGTTCCTAGCACTTGGGCACTGCAAACTCTCCTTCACAAAGCTGCCTGGTGTGTCCCAGGCAAGACTGAAGAGTGCAACCACAGCAGCTGCTTTTTCATGGGATCTGAATTTTTTTCTGTATGTGGTTAACTGCTTCCTGTGCTCTAAAAGAAAATGTGTTCAGTTTTTGTACCAGGTGATCTATGACATATATGTTTAACTGCTAGTTAGTTTTAGAAAAAGAGTAAGGGTTAACCTGAAGGACAAATGATCAGAAATACCTGTAATCCCAAGAGCTAACACAACTGCTGGGAAATTCTAGACCTCAAATCAGCTGTGCTACAGAAGATGATGAGTTCCTGTTTTTTTCCCTTCCACAAACTTAGTAGTGAGAAGAAAGCAATTTGCTTAGCTGAGTTGGGATTTCATCTCCTTCCATTGCATCCCTTAGACTATACACACATCAGCAAGCAAGTCTCAGCTGTGTTCAGGCTCAGTCTGACCTCTGTACTAACTTGATTTATTGTTTTTAGTTCTCAGATAGTATATTACATTATAACTCAAAGGATCTGATTAGAACTAGCCAGTATTTTAATGATTTATGAGGGGCATCTGGGACTGCATGGGTAGCATTCACATTGTGTCATTGCTATAGGAGGAATCTGTATTGATCATATCAGCATGCTCCAAGACAAGAGCGTGTCAAATTCCAATAAGACTTAGTTCACAAACCCAATCTGACAGGTGGTCAAGCTAGCACTGGGACTGACTGTAGTTCTCATGGTGGGAATAAAACAGAACAGCTGGATTGCTTCTAGCCATTGCATTATGAGAGGATTTCCATTCCTTTCTCTTGTTCTATTTCTATCTTGCAGTGCTTAAGGAGGTGTTTATCCTTCCCCGTTCTGTAGCCAGAAACCTGGGCCACAGGAGCTTGTAATCAGCTCTGTGGTTTATCTTTCTGCCAGAAGGTACTGGTGCAAAATACAGGCTACTGGAACTGGCCTTCCAGACCTCTCCAAGTGCTGCCATGGCTATCACATTGCTAGGAAGAATCAGATCAGAGAGGCTGGGGTGTGAGAAAGATAAAGAAATTGTTAGAAAGACAATACAATTGGTTTTAAGCCATAATGTCACTGCATTTAGTAAGAGATCATACTATTATTTTTTTGTATATCTCTAAAAAAGGACTTTGCAGGCATGGAAAGAAAGGTATCAGGAGCACAGCAGAGTGAGAAAGGGTTTCTGTGTCCTTGGTTTGATTTTATGTGTTCTGAATTTTCTTTTGAGCACTGAAGCCAACATCTACCAAAGCATTCCTAGAAAACCTCATCCCCTGGCATGGAAGTCCAGCCTTGACTGTGACTCACCTCATATTGTAAGCTGCCTTTTGCTCACAAGAGGCAAGGGAAAGTTTTTGATCCATATTAAGCCCGAGGGTGACTTTTTACCCAGGTTCAGCTATTGCTGCCAACGTTTGGCAGCACTCTGCCCCTGGGCTGCCTCCCAGCTCAGACTTGTGGAGAGATGTAGAAAAATCATCCAGCTTAACTTTACCATCTCCACCTGTGCAGTAGGAACAGCACTGTTCCTCACAAGCTCACTATGATAACAACTATGAAAGGCATTCCAGTGCTCAAGAAACACCAGGGAACCTTGGCCACCTACCTCCTGCTGTTTCCCATCTTCCTTCCTAGCATGTTATTCAACCCCCCTGCTACACCAGTGTCGGGGTAAGCGTCTGCTGTCTCCTGTAAGTTGGATAGCATAGAGCTATGTCTGAGGTGCTGGTAGAGACCACAGGACAAGAACAAAGAGCAGTGAAACTTTCAATGCCCCCAAACAGAACAGAATAAAAAAAGAGAAAAGGCAATATATTGTTTTGAGATAGAAAAACATACCAGAGCTAGTCACAGGGGAGAAGCGCTTTGCATTGTGCCATCCTTTTGGTTAGATCCTTGGGGCAGAAACCATTCATTTGTAATGGGATTCTTCGAATTCTGAAGCCTGATGTTTTCAGTTCTGGGCTGGAGGACAGTGCTATATTAGTTATTGTTAACAGCAGCCTCATTCACCTTCAGATGTGGGCTGCTAAACTGTTAGGCCACAGGACACTGACCTAAGGGACTGGATTCCAACCTAGGGTCTGAGCAAGGCACAGCACAGGAAATCCTTGGCCTCTGAACATTGCCAAAGCAAGAAACAAACATGACTTCAGATCATTTAGGAGAGACTTGGGAAAATTAGATGAGTCTAGATTAAGGGCATGCAATATGGAGTTAACCTGAAGAGTAAAACTATGGCTGAGAGACTGGAAGCAACATCCAAGTGACACTTTTTCCTTCTTTCATTAAGCTTGATGCAGCATACCCAGCAACTGGCTTTCTCATGTTGTGTTCAGTTAGAAGTGAGATGTCACCCCTTACAAAGCAGACTCTATACAAAAGTGTGTAGTAGTAGGGCTGCTTGGCAGTCACAGTTTCACCCCAAACAGCCATGAAGAGGGAGCAAAGTGGAGTGTACAGGCTCTGTCTCTCACACAGCGACAGTGCTGAAGCTGAAATGTGTCACCACAAAGGTGAGCCTCCAGTCACAAGATCTGCTTCAGAGAAACAGAGTCAGCATATTTCAGGCCATCTGTGAATAAATTCAAGGTTGTACCTCTCCACAGAGTCATTCTGTACTAACATCATTGAGTAATGAGAGCAACACACACTCTCTGCAACTGCAGGCTGCACATACAGGTAAAGCATTGCTACAAGTAATGAAAAGCAACTAGGATTCATGTTGTTCAGGGAGGGTGAGGGCTTTGGAGTGATTGTACCGAAAAACCAGTGTTAGCCAGACAACCCAGCTGGTTCTGACTCGCAGCTCCAAGAGGAAATATAAGTGGCACATGTTGCTCCTGATTTAGAGCAACCTGCATCAACTTGCCAGTCTGTCTTTCAGAAATGTTTTATCCTTCATTTTTTTCAGTTAGCTTCTGAGGGTGCTTCTAAAAGGAAAAACAGAGTTTACCAATTCAGAGAATACTGGTCTTCACCTCCAACAAGTTACTGCTGGAGGGAAGAGACATACAGTGATGTAACAATCCTTGTGCCCAGGAGAAAAGCCAACGTTAACACAGAAAACTAAATTTTAGGCAAGCTTGTCTTCAAGTGCAAGCATAGGGATAGAAACAGTGTTTCATGAATATAGCGTGTCTAAGAGCTGTTGAGTGCTACAATGCTGTAGATTGTGATTTTTGTTTTCTCAAGGAGGAGTGAAAAATATCAGTACCGAATGGAGGAAGGAGTTAAAGACTGTCAGACTGATCATCGGTGAAGTCTGGTGGCTGAAGTCCATTGCAGTGGAGGGCACAGCAACAAAGTTTGATCTAAGGATGGTAGCCAGGCAGGGATCTAGAGAGAATGCCAAACATGGGCATGCTGTTGCAGTCACAAATAGCAGGGAGATGTGGTAGATGCATTTCAGACCAGCTACTGTCTTTGGGTCATGTGAAGTGTGTCTGACTGTCTACTAGATCAGGTTGGGTTAATGGGTATAGGGATGCACTTGGCAGCTAGAGCAAATGGGCTCCAGAGGGCCCAATTTTGCAGCTGAACTTCTGTGCTAACAGCCAAAAGCCCAGCACATTTTCTGGGACTAGGGCTGGAGGGGAACCAATTTTCCTTTGCTTGCTTGCCAAGAGCCAAGTTCAGGTCCTTAGAGCTCTACAGTGCTCTTGCTCCAGCTGATGACTTCATGAACACCTAGTGTGGGGAGGAACATGGCTCCCTGTACAGCCTTAAACCTTTGTGTTTCCCTGCATATGCTGGTGACATCATTGCCACCTGAGGGCCTGAACTCCGGTCTTGGCAGGTAGAAGCTTTTTGGGTCACCTTACATTGGGGTTCTTGCTCTCAATGCATATTTATGTAATGATTGTTAGATGGCTGTAATTAAATGGCTGTAAAGCACCACCTAAAATGCACCAGTAATAAATTCTTAATAGCTGATGCTATAACAAGCAGTTACAAAAAAAAACATATTGTAACATGCAGATTGTTAACAGTGTCTGGGCCTGTTTAATGCTCAGCTTTAAATAGTTACAATGCACACTATTAAAATGGCATGTAAAATTTGTAACAAGTAAATAAAAAGTCCAATTCAGCAACAAAATACACCCAAGCTTCAGTGGTGAAGAAGCCACAGAAAAGCTTGGGGTGGATGAACCTCTACAATCCTTCTGGTGGTGCTACCTATCAGCCATTGTTTCCGTAAAGCATACTCCAAGTGCCCGCCTCTGCCTTGTATAGACTCAGTCCAAGCCTCTGGCCTGACTCATAAACATGTTTGGGATCCCACTGATATTACAAAAATGGAACTATGTCCAGAAAACCCTTGGTTTTGCATTTTGCGACGAAGGGTTTGGTCAGGGAAAATTGATTTCACTGCTCATTATGCTCACTTCTCTTATCCACTCGGAGCTGCAGTGTGGCCAATAACTCTACTGAGATGATTTCCTATGGCTAAACAATAAAATAAATATACATTCAAGACCCAGAAAAATTAGCAAAATCAGCAGGTGATCAGCTTTTGCACACTTGGTATGACATTGCTGTACATCAAAGGATGGCTGCCTCTGTCCAGCCAGGCAGGAACTGCACAGATGATTGGTAAATACAAATGTACTAAGCAGATGATGACAAGAGAATATTTTATACTACAGCTACAGCAAAAACCCCCAAGGCCACCCTGCCTCAGGGCCTGCATGCTAATGTACATCCTGAAACAGTCAAGAACATCAGGTCTGAGCCCTGCTGCCTGGCCCACAGACTTGCTGTGAAAAAATTAGACATATTTGAGGCTTCTGAGGCCTGGCAACCCATAACATCAGTGGAAACTGTGGTAAATTCAGCATATTTGAGAACCAGGATGGGTTGATTAATTTCTTCCTTACATTTGAATAGTGCTTTGCATCAAAAACGTAGCTGCTGTTTTCCCTGGATGCCACACAGAGGAAAATTCGACGGAGGGGAGGCATTATAATCCCTCAAGTCAGGACAGAAGATTTGCACCAACACAATACTGAGGGGGGAAAAAAAAACCCAATCAGATATTTTCCCCTTCCTTGTACTGATCAAAGCTGTCCAGTACAGAGATTTAGTTAGTCTGCTCCTCAACATGGTCTGGAGAGAGCAAGTCCACCTAATGGATTTTGCCAAGCCTCACCATGTGGGTGACAGTTGAGGGTCTGGAAGCCTCTACTAAATTTGGAAGTGCTGTTCAGATTACATCCTCCAGCTGCTGGAAAGATTTTCTTACAAACAGTTGGCTACTCAAATACCTTGTGCCTCTGTAGTAACTGCCTCTATGTCAGCATTCAAGTGCAGCCAGCCCTACCTCAGTCCTCGCTGTGTTTGATTCATACCATCTATATCTCCTAGTGCTCCCAGCAACTGACAAATTGTGACTCCAGCGAGACTATCGGGTTAAACACTAAAGAAGAAAGAATGATGACAGTAATACTTGTCGTTTGTGTGGCAATGTAGCAACACAAAATCCTCTCTCAAACATATGTTATCTTGGAGGAATCTTTCCAAGGGATAGGCTTGCTGAGAAATGTTTATGACTTTTGAATACACAATAGGAATGAACTTGACACGACCTACTCGGCCAAGCCCTGGGCTTCAGCCTGGTCTTTTGCCACCACAAATCAGTCTATTTGAAGTGTAGTGAGCCTGATATCTTCACTGGGATGACAAGGTTACAGTACATACCAGCTTGAGAAAACACAGGATGTAGAGTACTTTGTTCCCATGATTTAAAGATTCAGAAATATTTTTACTGATGTCAGAGGAAAATGGCTATATTCTACCCATGCAGAAGAGCCAACATAGGCCCTGGGATCATTAAAATATTTGGTACGTGATTGAAATGAGACCACTGACACCCTTATATTATACTCAGATCCCTCCTTTATCTTGGCATTGGAAAACACAAGGAAAAGCAGAGCATGTAAAGGCTTTCTAGTAAATATCCTAGACACAAGAGTTGTTTTTTTCTTCTGACTTTCCACAGCATCATGCTGCAGGGTTTTGTCCTGCTTCATCTCAGCCTTCATACCATCTTCTCAGCTTGATCTCGTACCAACATAATGCCAAATTGTCAAATTACACTGACTTTTGATTTTGTTCTTATTTAATTGAATATTATGGATCTGGAGAAATTGGATAAAAAGTGGCCTATGTTTGCAAGGACTGAGACATCTGCCATGGGATACCTGACTATAAAGGTCCTCTCCTCAGCATGGCACTGGATAGCACTAATTATGTTACAGGTAAAGCTGTAGTCACTGAATTAACTGAAAACTAACCAAAGCATGCACAGTATAATGCTGTCCACAGGGGCACTCACTGCTGGGAAGAGGGGAAGTCTAAACAGTCAGGAAGGAGATACTGTCTGTGACCTCTCACAAGAACACTTTCCTTTCTTCCTGGGATATATAAGGAACCATTGACCTGGCTGCTCTCATAGCCCAACTGCAGCGAAGGCACCAGTGCACACAAACCCAGGAAGGTGGCTACAGGTGCAGGCGTGGGTGGTGGCACGTACAGCCTGTGTCATGCTCTAGGTCGTTCTAGATCATCAGAATGATCTTCTGCTCTGCAATAGGCCCCTTTCACTGCAATTTTCCTGCTAGTCATAATTAAGGAAATTCTATTAGATAGCTCAGATACAATTACAGTTGCAGTACAAACCAATTCAGAATTAATATTAAATGTAATGGTCAGATTTCTCCTATGTGATTGACTAATTACTGTAATACAACTCCAGTAGGGCAAAGATCAGGAATATTTCATATCATCATCATTCAGAAACAAGCATTTTAGAACTGTACTGCTCATTTATACAACACACATCACAGAACAGATCCACTACAGAAAGTCCATACAGAGAAATTGAGCTGAGAATCATTAAAAACATATTTTTAAAATGAAAAACCACCACATTATTACGTATAATCATTTTCCTTTCACACTAATTTGTTTTAATCTATTCATGTTCCTTATAAAACATTACTCAGAATTTTAATCTCAGCATTGCTTTCTTTAAATATGTGCATTTCAGTAATGACACTTGCATGTATAAATTTAGTGAGTTAAAATGACTGATGCTAGAACTGAGCAGTCATTTATTCAGAAAAAAAATTGCCTTGTTTTCCTGTCTGTGAATTTTCTATGGAAAGCTATTATTTTTTTCAGTGTATTCATTATTCAATATATTAGTTGAATAGTCCTACAGAGAATTCTCTGCTTTTGAATCATTCACAGCCTGTTAGTTCCAGTTATTTCACATTTGAAATTTGAACTCCAGTCCTTCCTTTTTACTGGACATAGAGTTTACATGAACTGATGCTGTTCTCCAGTTGAAAAAATGTGACCAGAATGAAGATGAAGTAAGTTTTATACACAGCATCAGCAGTTCACATCTGTGATTCAATAGGAGTAAATTCCTTAGCTATAATACAATATCCATGTGAGCGCAAGCTGAAAGTCATCTTAGGATTTCTGAAGAAGCACACCCATCTTATAAGGACCATTATTACACAGCTTTCAATATCCATGTAGCACACAGTGCCTCCTCTTTCCTTGCCTGTGTAGTTTTGTTCCCTTCTACAAAGACAACTTTAACAAAAAAACAAAAATCAAAACCAAGAAGACCAAACCAAAACAAACAAAACCCAAACAAACAAAAAAAAGGAGCACTTTTCCTAAGGTGCACTATATGTCAGAGTTATCCACCCAGCCTTTTAACAGCTGGAGTTTCGGATCTAGAAAGCCCAGCTCCCAGAAGGGCTGTGCAAGTGAGTTGCTGGGTGTCTCCTCCTGTCTTAGCGGCAACCCGACTGTCACAACACTACCAGGACTTCTCTGGAGTACCCTGCAATTCTCCACTCCCATGAGGCTTAGGAAAGCAAGGCTGACAGCAGCCTTCAGTCCTCTGAGGCTAGGTAATAGGAAAATCATAGGATTTATACAGTGGAGAGCACAAGGGGAAGGGATAACAGGCAGGACCCCAAAGAGTTTAAAGCAGTTTAAAGTAACTTTACAGGGAGTGAGTAGTGCCCTAGAGTGGTCATTAGCTACACTGCAAGGAATGAGGTACATCAAAAAAGGGTAACATTTGCTGCAGATATTATGAGGTGGGAAGGATTGGAGGAGGCTGTTATTCTTGAAAGTACTTATTGAACTGGCAGATTGCCCTGTGGTTTGGGCACAGGAAATGCAAGTCCCATTTCTGCTGCAGACCTCCTGCGTGGGGTCAGAGAAGTCACACTGGTGTCCAAGATCACCAGCAGGAGCCAGGCAGACTTGGCACAGGGGGGAAGTCTGGGTGGGTGACCAGTGTCAAAGAAGCTATCAAAATCAGTGGGAAATGCCTGTTCCAGTGCAGGAATTCCTCCATGCCTCCTCTTGCATAAAGCCATCCAAAATGGGCAAGAACATCTGCTTTTGTTTTCACAGTAAAAGCTGACACTGGAGGAGATATGCACATTTGGGAGGGGAGCACATTCCACAGTGGAGCTCTTTGTAATGCTCTTGGAACAATACAAGACCATCCTGGGAATATCACTTGGTGAAAACTTGCTGTATTCAAGAGGCCAAAGCTGCCATGAAGGTAGCAGAAGATGGTGTACTGAAATAACAGAGGGCCCCTCTTGGCAACTGGGTGGCAAGGCAGGTCACCCCATGTGCACAGTGGGACAGTGGCTTCTAGGGTCCCTTCTGTAGCCTAACACTGACACTTCCCTCCTCAATTTCCTACAGATATATCAGGGAATTAGTTACACCATTTTCCATTCAGCAAAGCAATGGATGAATATGAAGGTGCAATGAGCTCCCAAAGCACCTTGTCTTCAGACACCCTTACTCCATTTTTGTGCACGCAAAGACAAATACTTAAGAAAAAAAAATTACACCAAAATGTGAACTTAGGGCTAGAGAAAACAGGATTATAAGAAACTAGGAAAAACTGTCACCACAGTTAGTGTTTGGAAAGAAATTGTCAATGTCAATACTTGTTAACAATAGAGATGTTGAGAAAAAGATGCAAGATTTCAGTTTTGCTGTCCTGGACTGTTCTACCCCAAACCACCCCTCAGTTTATGCAAAAGACATGCTGCAGGCAGTGCCAGAGCAAGACTTTGACCCACTGACTGCAACTTCACCCATGTTCTAGATAGATGCCTCTGTTTTAAAGCTCATGAGTTGATATACTTCGTAATACTTCTGTAATGCAGATACTTGATTCTATGTTCTACGCAGATACTTTTCTATGTTCTAATTCTTAGAACATAGAAAAAAATATATTTCTAAAATTTTCTTAGAACAGAACTCTGGGAAAAATAGAATTTCTATTCCGCTCTTTAAAAATCCTCCCAACAGTTCAAATCCATAGCTAGCACAAGGAATCACTATTTCAAAAGTAACCTACCACATGGGAACAGAGTAATTCCAGAGATAGAGGGATGCCTAAAAAAGTGTTTCTCCTTGTAACTGAAGTATGTACTTCAAGATTAGAAATGGGATAGCTCTTGGAGGGAGCAGAGAGGAGAGGAATGCAAATGAAACAACTTATTTAAAAAATAGGTTAATGCTCATATGAATGACAGCTGGAATCACTTTAACTCATGCATTTGTCATGAGGACAAGTATGGCTGTTAACAACCAGTGGAAAGAACCAAAATACTCCTTACAGAGTTTTTCCCATTGAAGCTGACAATTAATAGCTAAGCAGTGAACAAGATATTCCATGACCGGTTCAGTCCAGCTCAGTTTGTTGAGCAAATTATAAAAGATAACTCAGAATAAATATAAATAAGGAAGCCCTAGTTACCTGATTAAAGGAAAACCTCAGCATAACAAATTAGTACCTTGTTGTCCACCCACTGAGCAGACACCTTTACACGATACATATTCCATAGCATCACCTCTTTCCATTTGAAAGCGGAACTCTCATGCTGGCACATCGAGGGCTGGGCTTTTTCACTGTGCCAATGGTAGTGTCTAGAATTCCAGAGAGTAGTAGGAACTTCCCCACTTCCTATTAAAATAAAAATTTAAAAAAATATAATAACGAAGTTTTAATCAGCTGTTTGACAAGGTGAGAGAAAGAGAGGGAGACCTCAGAAATGTCTCTGGCTGATGGTGAATGTCTTGCTCTCCCTCCTTCAGGATGGCCTGGGACTCCTTGTGCAGCAGGGACTTACGGCGCCCCAAAATAAGAAGCATGTCAAGGTGGATGCCTGGCAGTCAGAGCAGTGCTGGGACACCATCCCTGGAGGAGCTGCGGCGCCTGCTCTGCACACGCTCATCCCCCACAGGGCACGTGGATGAAGTCTGGCCAAACCTCTATGTGGGAGACTTGTAAGAGAGAGGGAAGGGCTGAAGGTGTTAATGTAGCTCTTAGCCCCTACTCTATTTCCCCCCAAATCTTCTGCTCCTTATTTAAAAAAAAAGAGAGCTTGGTGACCCCTCACAACAAGTCTAAGTGTTGAATAAGGTTGAACTTGTGTAGGATGCTGCAGCATAGAGAAAAGGCATCCTAACTAAAGTAAGTAACTAAAAAGAATATCCCCCCCGCTCCTGGGTTTCTCCTTCTGCATTAGTACAGGAGCCTCACACTGCAAAAGCCCGCTGGAGCCGTGGCATCAGTACTTCAGGCAGTCATGCCAGAGCTGGGTAAAACAGGATCAACCCTATTTTCTCCCCACATTGCCACATGGCATCAGTCCCCTGAACTGATGGATGCTCAGCAGAGGTGACTTGGTGAGAAAGCAAACCAGGAAGCTCTTGGCTTGTGCAGAAATATCTCTACCACCACCTTTCATCAGTTGAGAAGAACCACCTGAAGGGATGTTTGGGAAACAAATGTGGGAAATATAAAAGTCAGTTTCTTAACTGCTGTCTCAAAGCATTTTGATGGATACTTTGGACCTGATCAATCTGTCAGAAAATAGGCACTACAGGTTCATGCAGTTCTACCCCACACTACAATGCAGCAATCAAATATAACTCACCATCTTTCTTCCAGGTATGTTGCTCGCGACAAAGCCCAGCTGAGCCGAATGGGCATCTCCCACGTGGTGAACGCCGCTGCCGGGCGATTCCGCATCAACACCGGACCCGCCTTCTATAATGACCTGCCTGTGCACTACTACGGAGTAGAAGCAGAGGACAACCCAAACTTTGATCTCAGCATTCACTTCTACCCAGTTGCTCACTACATCAGAGAAGCACTGAATTCCCCAAGAGGTAACTAGACCATCTGTGCATGTTGCACATCTTCTGCATGGCAGACAAACAGGGCGAGTCAAATATTGTTTGACATAAACCAACCACCTACACATGTGGGTAGGACTGGAGATACCCAAACCCAATAGAATCCCACCTGCCTCCTGAATTCCCCTGTGGGACTTCCCCTGTTTCAGGGTGCACTGAACAGGCTTTCAAAGGGGTTCTCCCTGTACCTAGTGTTACTCATCAGCAAAAGACAAAATAACAAGTATCCTTTATTACCTATAGGGAAATACTGATCTGGGAGGAGGCAAATTATTTGATCTTTTAGAATTAGTGGAGGGCTTAAAATAAAAGACAAGGGTAAATACCATATTTGAGTAAGAAGATTCAACTACAATGGCACAATCTGTGCAAATCCCACAAACACAGAATAGGGAAGAACTTGCTAGACAGCCTGTACAAGAGAACTTAAGCTTTACCACCAGCCAGGTATAATGTCATGCTGTTCCTAGAAGAAATATAACCTTGAAATAGGAAGATAACACAAAAAATCCCAAATCCCTGGATTTGCTAAGCACAGACCAAGTATAATGCCACAGTCCTGGGTCTGATGGGGGATCACTACTATTAAGGACAAACCTTCACAAAAGCAGATCTCCCCTGTGCCACAAAACTGTACAGATACTACTCAAAAATAAGTGATTAAGAGAACAGTTATAACTCAGCAAACTTTTGCTTGCACCATGGTGAGCCTTAATATCAGCCAGGGTCCTAAAGCACTAACTACCCAACTCGCTCATATGTAGCTGGTAGATCTGATCCACACCATACAGGCTAGGAAGAGGAGACACAGTGACTGCAAACAATGTACCTCCATGCTGGATACCTCTGCATTTACTGCTCTTTGGAGGGCTTCATCTACTCCATTAAAAAATATTTGCCTTTGAGCAATTGAGGGCTGTGTTTGGATTTCAAAACCACAAACATATTTGGGGAACTTGGATCTGCACCCATTTCTATTACAGCATACGCTATTTGCAACTGAAGCCATTATTGGTGATTCTCCAGAGAAAGGTAAGATCCAAAATCTATTCATCTGTGTGTAAGAGCAAACTTCCAAATCAGTTGACAAAAGACAGAAAACAACAGATGAATTGTGGTAGCCAAAAAAGCAAACGAAACTAGTGCTTTGCAAAATGCATGCCCAAATAATAAAATTATGAATGCAGAACACGTTACGGCTCAAGGCATATTTATCCCTACTCCCATGCCTTTAATATTGCTTTACTGAACTCCATATGGAAGCAGGGTTCTGGGAATGGAGACAAGGTGAAATTTAATCATATACTGTCCAGCTGTTGCTGACATTCATCATTTTAAGGAAAGTGCAACAGTTTAGAAAATATATAAACAAGATGTTCTGGAAGCATAATTTCCCAAGGTACAGAAATTTAGCAGCTAAATACCCATGACCCATGCAGGGATGAGACAGGGAGGGGAGTGTTACTCACATCATTCAGAAGAAGAAAAAAAGAAGCATTTGTTATAAGCAGTGATGTTGAAAAAAAATATACCAGGTGACAAGAGGCCTGTTCATATTAAATTCAGGATGTAACAAGGTACTACGGCTTGTCTGAGAAGTCATTTAAGACTGCTGCTTAACTATGACAAGCAAACTCAACTTTTTTTTTCTTCAATGAAAATATATTATCTTTTTTTACCTGGGAGGATAGGTCAAAGTTAAGACTGTATGAGGCACAAACATATTTAAAACTATGAATCAAATACTCCTTAGAATTAAGTAAGAACTGTTACTCCCATCACGCTTGAAAAAAAATTCTGATGCTTTACACCAGAAGTCCAGAAAACAGCATGGACAGATTTATTCCAGATTTCTACCTTAGCTGAACAGAACCTGTCTTTGATGATGTAAGGAAGTTATTTTTCAGGCAATTTCTTCAAACCCTGATGCCAGAGTGTAAGCAAAAGGAAGCATGGGAGTGTGCACTCACATGCTCCTAGTTGGGAGCTATTCCTGGCACAGTGGTCAATGGCTGCATCACACCCTGACCATCTTCCTTCATCATCTCTGTTGTACAGATTGGGAAATACATGCCCTACTACTGCAGCCATGCCATACAAGCATTATTTTATGATCCTTGCTTCCTTGGCTGCCTTTCCTTTAGCACAGCCTGGCTATTTCTTTGCCCATGTAACAGAGCTCTTTGGGGTGAGCAGATGCACAATCTGTCCCCTTCCCTACAAGGAAAAAACATGGACTCAGGAAAGTATTAGCCTTCTCTCTCATGCTCAAGCTCAAAGGGCAACACCTTGAATATCAATCTTGACCCTTTGCATGGCCACCTGTACAATTTGCATTTTTCTGGAGTGCAGCTGAAACTAAAGTAAATCAGCAGGGTTTGGTAAAGTCTAGCAGAAGAGGGACGGAAAGAGAACTTGATGAAAACATGTCACAGAAACCATTAAACACTGTGCTCAGAGAAAGATTGCCAGGTAGAGAGTTTCACCTTTTATTGACCTCTGAACGTGTGTAAAACAGGCAGGTTAAAATCACCCATTAACTTCCTGAAATGGCAAACTCTCTGAAAGGCATTTCCCTTCTTCCACTTCAGTAGACCAAAAGAAAAGCTAGGCTCCCTCTCCCATCACCTTCTTGTTGGTGGGAGTTATGAAAGCAGAAGAGAGACCCTTTGGAGAAAAGGGTCCTCTCTCTGCCAGAGGTGCGTTACGTACATCAGTCTGACCTCCCACTCTTCGATACGTGACAGCTCTTACCTATCATGGAGACATGGGAAGAAGGGACATGCTGCCATTTCAAGCTCTCAGTAGGCTTCTTGGTATTTTCAGCTGTGATAAAACAGATATTTAGAACATTCAAGAAAAAGACAGCGGATTCTGCTCTTGGCTAAAACCTAACAGGAGATGAGAAAGCCATGGTGGACTGGGAAGAGCCCCTGGGGCCCATTAGTCCAGCTGAGCTCTTCTCGTGGCGAGCAGAATGCTTCTGCTGGATCCAATGGAGTGAGGGCAGCTGGGGCATTCACTATGGGTGACAGATCTAGAGTCTGGTCTTAAGCCAAATTGAATCCATCCTGCAAGAAAGCAAGGGCTAGTTCAGGACATTTAGCTCAGTTAATGATGATTAGCAAAAGGACAATAAGTTATTATGTGTTTTAATGATTGATTCTGTTCAACAGCATTGAATTTCCCAACTTGAATTTGGCCAACAAAGTTGAATGTGCAAACTTTATCCCTAGTGCAAACCCTTTGATGTTAGTAGAGTTATAGCAGGCATGAGCTGGATAGAATATCCATAATCCGCTGTTAAAAACCAAGTGTTATTGTTCTGCACAAATCCCAGCCAGATGACAGTTATTGTCTGCCTTAGCAAAAAGTAGCTCGATATGTGTGGTGCAAAATTTCAAATAAGGATTGCAAGATCTAATAATGCCAGAAGCTAAGTGCCCCCACTTCTCCTCAGTTAATCCCATTACTCCTAAGGGGTCCTGTTTCATGCTCAGGGAGAAGGTTGCAACATGGCTCTAATGTGGGACCAGTCCAACTTCTCTTTGCACTGTATGTTCAATCAAATAGGGGTGGGGAAGGCAGAATTGGAGGATGTCAGCTTGTGGCATGGACTCCATGCTGCAGAAGGTCTGGTTGTAGCCTTCTTATAGCCCACGACCCAGCAGGGGAATGCACCACAACTGCCTCTGTGAACGTTGCTTTCCCAGGCTGTGGTCCAGGAGCCCTGCAGCAATCCAAGCCTCGGTGCTGGGACAGGACATCTCAGCTGCCTCCCACGAGAGGCTGAAGGAAAACGCTGTAATTGCCCTCCACAGTTGGCCCACAAGGTACAGACATGCTTCAGGCACAGGTCCAACGCAGTTTGTTACGGGGGGGTTCAGTGTCACTTACCCATTTGCAGTTCCTGCCAAGAGACGAGGGTCTGAACCTGTCAACAGAACCAAATAGCAACACAGCTTGTGTTTCCTTACTCAAGTTCAACATTCAATTTGTTTGCTACAAATAATCACATAGTAAATTCAAATCTGCTTTCATTAGAGCAATTTTACATTAATTAAATCATTTCACATGACTGATTTATCTGCAACAAACAAGTCATTTTATTGTCAATGTACCAGCATTTATCATAACCTCTGTACGTGGTGAAACAAAGGCTAACAATGTGGAATAGATATTGCATATGTGAAAGAGATAATATATACCTGCATCCTCATGGGAACAAGTGTATTAGAGAGCCATGCAGATTAGGTCCAAGGTCAATACTAGAGGCTTGTCCAGGTTTTTGCTGAGACACCTTCTAAAGCTATTTACTGATCTAGGAGGATGCTTTTGAAGTGCAGATAAGCCAGAGAAGCAGGGAAGAAAATTCAGTGTGTTCTTACTGGACACTGCCTCCTCCCAAGTTAGACACAAAACAGTAGAGAGGAAGCCCGTACAAGCAGAAGCCTGGAGTTTGTTCTGCTTTCTGTGCCTCCAAAAAAACCACAGCAGGCAATATTTAATGGCAGCAGCTATACTTGTGCTCAACTTGGTCTTCAGTTCGAGGCTGCAGACAAAAATTAGGTTCAGAACATCAAGTCTCCTGTTCCCCATCCAATTCATGGCCAAATTTAGATTGAATTTAAAACATAGAGTGATGCAAAATTAAATCTAATATAAGGTCATCTCTTTCTGGTTTTTTCTTGTTTGTTTTTCCCCCCTCCTGATGCAGTTCGAACCATGAATTCTTTTTCTTTTAGTTATAGAGTGCTGGTAGCACAGAAGTTTTCAGGAGGAAAAAAAAAAAAAAAAAAAAAAAGAAGTGGTTCTGATTCCAAGAAAAATTTTCAGAACACGTTGTTCCTTGGCTTCTGTTATCTGGGGTGCACATTATGGTGAATATCTGGATTTCCCCAGTCCCTGCCACTACACTGTAGTTATGCCTACTGCAAACTACTGAAACACAGATTTTCCAAAGATCTTTTGGACTAGCCCTATTGGCAGTATTTGTCAAACAGAAGTTGTGCTCCTGATTCCTTTACACTCCTCTGAAAATCCCAGACCAGTATTATTTAGGTCCAAAGTGCCTCCTCTGGGGAGGATACTACAGCATACATAGCCTACAAGGTTAATAGGAAGGGTAATGATAGTGTAGCACAGTAAAAACGAAGTCTGGTGGAAATTCAAATTAGCATTATCTTTTAGCAGGGGTGCAAAACCTTTCTCCATATTCCCATAAAAAGTAGGACTTCACTTCCAAGCATTCCCATGGAGTTAATGGAACTGACAGGCAGATTAATTTAACTTGAATAACAGTATTGGTATCTCAGTAAATTCTATGAAGCCGTATCTGAATGAGAACAACAAATAGAAATTCTACAAAACTGGCATTACATTGGAAAACCCTCTTCCTTCCCCCAAAGGTTTTGATGCCCAGTCCAACCCTGCTGTCACCAGAGCTGTTTTCGCCGCTTTCTTGGAGACTATATTTGTCCCTTTATTTCTGCTGAAGACACGTCTATCTTTAGGTCTGCGCTCAGATTTCTCATGCCAGGATAACGAGAGGTGGCTGTGTCACATACATTGTGGAATCCAACACTTCTCCCAACCTGCTGGCCAGAGCAGGTTTTTACAACACATGCTTGCGCTCCCTGAGCATGTGGCTGTGCCATCATCATTAGTCAGAACTAAAACGGTTGCTAAATAAATACTCTGTCATAAACAAAATGGGATTTAAGATTAAAAGCTGTGCACAAAGTACCCAGTATTAACACCCAGGGAGATGGGGGCAATCAGTCTGATGTTTTTGTCTGGATCTAGACTCATCATCCAACAAGGATATTTTTGTCTCACTCCCTAGAGTGAGAATTTAAGATGCTGTAAGCACAAACAAAACAAGGAACTGGCCCTGAAAAGCCATCCATTCTTTCTACCCCTCCTTACATTTTGCACAGAAGCTGCATCTGAGATACTTTTTTTCCTTCCAAGATGGAATAAACTAACATGGGATTTTTGTCACTGATTTTTCATCTTTTTCTGGATATAAACTGTACTGTCATTGTGTACAGCTATACAATTAGTGAACAAGAGACCACAAATGTGACAGTCTAAAAAAATTAAAATTTGAAAAAGGCAGAAAATATTTTGTTTCAAACTGGTGAAGATTTACAGTGCAGAAGTGTTTTGAAATTTTCATGCCAAAAAGACCACATCTTCTTCAGCTGCTTTAATGGGAGACAGAGTTGTCCATGAGGTAGTCAGAAGTTCAAATCTGATTCTAATCACTTGTTACTTTAATAATGGCTAATTGCTGAGCCATGGCCTCTGTGAAAAAACTAAATCTCATTGTAGCAAAGGACAAGAGAGTTTGAAAATGGTATGGCTATCATTGAGTAGAACAAAGAACAGGTTTTTCCCCCAAATAAAAATTTCTCACTGATTATACCATTTTCTCACTGATTATACCATTTCATTGTAAAATGAAGCATTTTACAATATTTACAAGATGCAAATTTTCAGGTTCCAGAGTGAGCTCTTTGTTCACATCCAGAGGGAAAGGAATAAAAACCTGAATTCTTCCATCTGAGAGCAATCCTTTTGAAAAAAAAGTTTCCATCAAGTAAGACCATTTAAAAAAGTGTTCATCTCCTTCCAGCATGGGTCAAAGTCATACATTAGAAAGCTGAGAAACAGTCACAATAAGGAATTGTGTTTCTCAGGCTGCTTCCATTCGTGACCACAGCAGGAAAACCAAAAGCAGAGCAGAGGGACAAAGGGAGCTATACTTCTGGATCCCTGGAAGGTGCTCTCTACAGCAAGAGGGGAAGGATTCCCAGTATTACTCTTAATGAACTCCTAATGAAGATGCACACCTCGCATGGAAATCTCTGGAAAACTAAAAGCATTTAATAAATTGTCTTTCTATTGATCACTTAATAAAGAGGGGAAGATAAAGGCATAAGGGAAGGATAATGACTTATGTACAGGGTAGGCTACAGAAATAAAAAAAACATATGTGAGCTGGTGCAAGTGGCACATACAAACAGGAGCTGCTCTTAACAGTAATGCCCATTTTCCTCACACACTTCCAACAAAGTCTGGGCAGCAGTCAGCACCCTCAGAAAGCATTACTGCCCCAAGCAAAATAAAAAAAAGAGCCTGTGGAAAACCAGGACTGTTCCTGTAACAGCAGTGAGCACTTCTGAGCATTGCACTTTGGAAATCCCAAGTATCCAGGCCCTGTGGTAGTACGTAACCTGCCAAGGCTGCTTCCCACAGCATGGCCTTCAAGCGTGAACACTTGAAGCCGTGCCAGCGAGTACCTCACTCCCAAAACTACACATGAGCAAGCAGGGACACAGTGGATGGCAGGTTGTATAGGAGGGATAAGGGCATGCTGTCAGGCTGACAGCTAAACTCAAGCAAACAACCACAGATCCTGGAACACAATTACGATTTTTCTGTCCCCAGCCACTAGAAGCCCCACGTTTCCCCACCAGCACTGCACCAGGGCTGCTCTGCAGGGCTGTGCACACCTGCCTACCCATCCACAGGATCAGCTCCCATCTCTGCTCCAACACCATAATCCCCATCATTTGGCCTGCTGGCATAATTGCATCTCTCTCTCTCCTTTTTCCAGGCAAAGTACTGGTTCACTGTGCAATGGGAGTCAGTCGATCTGCAACACTTGTCCTTGCTTTCCTCATGATCTGTGAAGACATGTCCCTCGCCGATGCAATTCGGACTGTGCGCTCACACAGAGGGATCTGCCCCAACTCTGGCTTCCTCAAGCAGCTTTGGGAGTTGGACCTCCAGTTAGGAAAGGGGACAGGCAGAGGAGCAGAGGCCTGCTAGTGCCAAGAAGGCATGTCTCCTGACACCAGACCAAGAGATACCGCCCTCACTGAAGACTGAAAGGATGCTGTCAGGACTGCTCTGCAGATCCACTGAGAAACTCTGGGAAAAGGCTGAGCATGAGCAAACTGTTAGGAGCTGTTAGGCATGCGTTTTTTGGATAGGCCCATTAATTGGAAAGAAAATGAAATAAAGAAGGATTCAAACTGGCAGTTTTGCTCACCTGGGCCTGTTTATTTAACTACCTGTTGGGCAGGGCATAGGGAGCAGTTGGGTTTTCATGCAGAATTAAAAGGCAGCACAGTCAACTTGAAAAAATACTTTTTACTTGCTTATAATTACATTTATACGGCAAGAGGGAAAATGACTAAACTTGTAAATAGAAAAAGAAAGCGTGAGGCTTTTAAGCAAATCTTTTAACATTTCACATCCAGCTGGCTTAAGGTGAGACTTCAGACTTTGCAAGCTGACACGCTCCTTTGGTCTGACATGGTGACACTAGTCAGGATCCAACTCAGACCTTGGGCTGCCCGTGTTATAAGCCATGGAGGCTGTTGCTGGACCTTCACAAGTGCTTTTAACTTCAAATCTTTGGCAAACGCTCAGAACACAAAATCCTCAGGAGCCAATACTGGAGGTCCCAAACAGAGGCTGCACCCTGGGGCACAGCTGTTGACAGCCTCTCTACTAGTCAGAGGGAAGGAAGGTATCCCCTTGCACACACAGAGCAAGGGGCACGCTCAGGGCACACTGCCCACTGGCACACTGCAGGGCAGCAGCAGTTCCAGACAGCAGTCCTCCTCTTAGCTTGCAACCCGACGCTCCAAATCACATTCCCCAAATTTCCCTGTTTTAATGAGAAGTCAGAACCTAGTGTCGTCATGTCGGAGCAAAAATGAGCAATGCTTCTAACAAATCCAATGCAGCAGCTCTGCATTTCAATTACTCTTTTACGCCCAATTGGCCACATTTAATCTTGTGAAGAACTTGAAGCAGATATTTGCTTCAGTGCAATTACAGCCACATACAGAACATTGGCAAATGCAAACAATATAGAATTTCCACTTGACGGCAGATTAATTTGGTGTGATGTTTTCCCTCGAGAAATCTTAAAGGCTTGCAGTTCTGAAAGTACCCTGCAGTTTGTATTTATAGCACTATGGATGTTGAATAGAAAGAGGGAAGCATATACTTCTTCTGAAGTTTCTTTTGCCTCCATACATTAAAAATATTAACTGAGCATAGCCCACTTCCACTGCATTTCTCATAATGCAATATGGAAACATGATTTCCCTGCAGAGTCTATAGAGAAATTCAGGTGGTATTTCCACTTTCACAAACCTATTAAGTAAAGCATAGCAATGCTACAGACTAATTTCCTCTCAGGGAACAGAGGCACAGGTATTCCCTCCAGAAAGGGTCCCATCCTTTGAGACTGGAGTAAGCAGTCAGAAGGGAGATCATAGCTAATGATGGAAAAAATCAGTGAGGTTATAGTTTTCACAGGCTTCTTATTGCCTGCCACAACAAGGAGATTAGATTTCAGTGAGCATGGTGACTGAATCACTCCTGGCATTTGGGTCTCTTCCACCTTGGTCTGTCTGGGGATTCTTTTTTATTGCAGACCATGCTGAAGCTGTTTTGTGTGTAGTCTTTTCAGCTGCCTTACTAACCACTCCCTTCAAGCCTCTGTAACTCAGCCCGTGCCAAGCCAAGTGGCACTATGTTAACACACAAGGGGTGTATGAAACACAACAGTCCAAAATCTTTGTGCATTGAGCCCAGCAGGACAGGTTATAATTTCCAGCGAGTTGCACATCTGGAAACATCTGTGGTTTCAGGGCAGAATTTAAAGTGAACAACTTGTCAGTGAATAAGCCTAAAATGACCCCAGCTGAGGCCCATTGGCCATTCTTGGACTATTTCAGCCGGCCAGGGCAGGCCATAGATTCCCCCTGCCATGCATGACTTGCAGCTGGGATCAATAAATCTGTCTGGAGCTGCAGACTGCCAGGTAAGCTAGGGCACTGGCAGAGCAGGGCTTCTGGCTGGTTGTCACCATTACAGGTTTATAGTAAAAGCTTCCTCTTCAACGTGCAAAAAAACCACCTAAACCATAAAAAACAAGAGGTCAAAACCACTGACCCAAAGACAATAAAGTAACTATCCAATCCCCGAACAAAAAAAATTCCCTTTCTGGAAGTGCCTGAGCTAGTTCAAGTGCTTTGCATTGTGTGCAGTTCAGACAGTGGGAAGCAGGTACCCCCATCTCCTTCCAGTTTCTCCACCCTGCAGGAGATGATGTACCTGAGCCTACCATTGCCTCCCTTCTGTGTGAGGGCTGCAGCATCACGGAGGTGGCCTGTAAGGGGCACGGGGACAGGGTCCATTGTTGACGACAATTAGGCAGCCCTAATCTCTGATCCACGTGTCCTGCACACTGAGGATTATTACCCCTGTGCTTTGTTAAACAAAAGTCTCTTAAAATTACAGCTGGAATCAAGGCAGAATGAAAACAGTATTAGGGATGGTTCCAGCTATATCTTGTGCTACAAGATCCAGAATTGGAAACCTCCAGCTCACCCAGGAAAAAAGCCACTCTCGCTAAAAAAACGGTATTTGGTCCTGGCATGCAGCTGTCCTTGTTGATGCTGCTGAGTCAGCTGATAGAAGCCCCACTCATCCCTGCAGGTTTGGTGCCTCTGTGGCACATGCCCCGTGCCCTTCTAAACATTACCTGCCAAAGCCATGTCAGTCGAGATCACAGGCAGGGTGGACACAATCAGAATAGCAGATATATTAGGAGACACAGTGGCAGTGATGCTTCCATCATTTTCATGCCAACCTTTCACCCAGTGCAGAGCTAACTTACTGAGCTTAATTACAAACACTTGTCCATTCTCATTGTGTGCTTATGAAGGAGCAACCCTGAGCACTGTGGTGGTGCTGGTACATCCTACACAATAACCCTGTGAGGGAGGATTGGTGCCTTAGCCCCTTTTTGCAGACAAGGCACATGGAGTTTGCCTAAGCTGCAGCAGGATGTCTGGGGAAAAGCACACAGGATTGCTCTCCAAAGTCTAGAACTGGCATGAGAAAAGCAGGAGAATAGTTTTCTCACATAAGATATACCGCCTTCACCAGCTTTTCCTCTCAGACTTCCAGCAGTGATACAAAGAATATTGCCGTGGACATGACTGCACTGCATTATTTATCCTTTGGATTTGCACTTAGGGTTTTATTTGTAGAAGGAAAATGAGACCATAAATCTGCTCTGCAAGGAGCCAAGGAAAGAGAGGACAGAAATTTTCAACAAGTTGCAGGCAAAGAGATGATGCCAAGGACAGGTTTCCCACAGAAAGAAATGCTAGCCAAGATATTGCCCAGGTACTCACCTCGTGTAGTGGCAACAGCTAAGAGTGTCAGCCTTTTTCTTGCAGTTGCATTCATTCATTCCTCCTTGCACAGGTAGCTTTTGGGTGGCTGCAGCAAGGATGACCCCCCTATGGGACCTTCTTCATTCACAGCTTTTGCCTCTATTGGCAAACAAAAAAACCAAAATGAACTGAAACCAGAATAGACCACAAAGCTGAAAAACCAAGTGTGACCAAGCTAACTTGCTCAGGTTGAGTACCAAGCCACTGGACAACCCTGAGTGGGCTACATTCCAGAGTTAATGTTTTGTTTATGGCCTCCAGCATACACAGGATCACTCTTTGGATACAGCACTCCTAAAAAATCCCCTACTCCTATAAACAAGGATAGAGGGAAGCAGTCTCACAGGCAGAGCCTGGTTCTGCACTACACCAGCCTGTTCCAATTTAGCCCATGGCTCTGAGCTCTGCTTTAACTTTGGCACTGCCCACCAAGACCAGGAGACATTCTTCTGCATAGCCCTGACACCTAGATCAGATCTGTCCAGCTCCTGCCAGCCCCTCCAGAACTGCAGAGCACTATCAAGTCCACTTGCCAGATTTGATCCTCCTCCCATTGTTTTTTGTCCTGTATTTTTCTGATAACAGGGCTGAACTATGTTACTGTGGAAAGGGGCTTCAAAACAGCTCGTGCTTTGCAAATTTACTTCATAGTCTAAGGTTCAAACAGTATATGAAGCTCCTAAAGCCAAGTAAAACAGGAATCTAGGGCCTGTGGGACTTTCAACGCGTAACTTTTCTATAGGCTACAATTATTTTGCTTAGAAACTAGACCCTTGATCTGTTGCAGGAGGCTGCAGTTTAATAAACTCAAACAATTTGCTCTTTGCAATGTACTATTTGCAGTATAAGTATCATTGAGTTACACTGCTCCCCCTCACTGCTGCCTCCTGGAACCTCATCTGTTTATATACAGAAAGTACTCCTAAAAATACCAAGTGATGTTAGCTGAGGATCTGGCTCTGTCTCTCCTCCTCCTGCTTTTGCCTCCATAACATCCTTCCATCATCTTGATGCTCAACAACCCCAGCTGTTCAAGCAAACGTATTCCTGTCTCACTCTCTAAGAAACCATCCTTTTCCTTCCTCCTCTGCCAGTAGCCATTCTCACCCTGCCACAGAGCAGCTTTCACGATGTTACCATGTCATGTCCCATCTAGTATTTTCTCACTTGATCACTAAACTACAGTAAAGCCTACGTTGTCTTTCTCAAATCTTTGGGTACACCTACATGGCTCTTGCCACTTTTCAGACAATGAGAAGGTGCCAAGTCAGGGCAATAACTGTACCAGAAAGAGAATAATATCTTTACTTTGTAAAGGGGCATTTGAATACTTAAAACAAGATGCAGCATTCTCCACAGATTAACTTTTGAAACCACTCTCAGAGAAGTTACTCTGGTGATAAAGCATCTCTCAAAGGAAACAGCACTGCAAATAAAAATATTTTCACAGTAGTACAACTAGAAAATCTGCACAGCAGAAGTCCAGCCAGCAGACAAAAACATCAGTTCCTAAACTTCAAATTCAAAAGCAAGTCTGGGATTCAGCTCACACTTCTGATCTGTCTGTTGCTCAAGATGCGGGCAGAGACTCCCCTCACACAAAATGTCACTCATCAAGGAATGATGCAGTCTGATCCTGCTTATTGCCAATCATCTTCATGACCACAAAGATCTTCCAGTGCATGAGGCAGACATCCAGCACAGACTGAGATCCATAGCAGCACAAAGGATCTTTGATGCTTCTGTCTGTCCACACATCACCCATTGAGTTGAATGTTTCTCTTCTATAGGTGATAGGCAGACAGACACTAAAAATGAAAGCTCAACAATTCTACTGCTGTAGTAGACAAGATCTACTCCCGTGGTTATTCCCAGTGTGAAAGTCTTCTGACAGTTGCTGCTCTACAAACTCCTTTCCATGAAAACAAAGTATCTAATTCCTCCTAATTCACTAACAATTATAATTCATCAATTAATCTAATATTAAACATTGACAATTAAATATTCACAAAAATTTACAACCAAAATGATTCATCAAAGCCTTTAAGATTGTTTTTGGAGGACCAATAGTTCTTTGACAAAAATTCCCAAACCCCAAGAAGCACAGAATTGTAAGAAGTGAGACACTGAAAATTTTTGCACCAACATCATTTAGGTTGCTTACAATGAATAAATAAATAAATCAGTTCTTTACAAAAACCCCACCCATCATTGGAAAACCATCAGCCAGTGAAGAGTGAGCAAGGAATTATTTGCTCAGCTCTGGCGACAATTGGCTGTTACAAGAGTTATTCTGACACATTGTTTTCGAGAACATCTGTTTCCACTCCGACTCCTTTAACTTTCAGATGTGAAAAACAAAAGCTCATTTTCATGCCATGTCTTCCATCTTCAGTTGGCAACAGTTGCATGATTATGAAGTTATTGTTATACTGGATGATCTGTTTGTCAGTTTATATTTTCCTATCATATCTATTTTTAGCTGCTCATTAGTATTACTTGGAGCCTCTCCTATAAATCTTTAACATTTATAGCACATCTCGACAATTCATCAAATGGAGCCAACCTCCAAGGAAAGGAAACTCAAACCACTTCCCCTGCTCAGCTGAATGAGATTCAGATCCTTGTCTTTTAAACTTCAAACTCAACATTTTCCCATCTGCTCTTTATACACAACAGCCCTGTTGCTCTGCACCAGTATTTTGTTCTCCATTCATAACTTTTTACTTCCCTCCAGAGGTTTCCTGATGCTTTTAGTCTGCTGGACTCATAGAAGACTTGGATTTTGGAGGGCTTCCCCCTCCCCCTCCCCCATTGAAGGGGAAAAATAATCATTCAGCAATGAATGGCCACTTTTCATTGCTCATTCACAAGAGAGACACAGCAGGGTCCCAGGGCTGGACTCAAAGACAGTTTTCTTTGCCATTCTCACTAGAGGGAAAAATATTTTATCAGAAACTATTCAAATTAAGAATATTTGGAAAATTAAATTTACTTTTTGTCCTATTCACTGACTTGCATTCCCAACCCTCTGTGCATGCATGTGTAACTATCAATCAGCTGCACAATTTTTGTAACTATGGCCATGCCTGGAGGTACCAGTACATGTGATTTGGCCAGGTCTCCCATGCAGGGGACGTTTCTAAAGTATTCAGTCTATAATGGCCAACAGTGAGATTATTTCAAGAAATAATAACCAGAAGATGTTGCCTGGCCAAGAGTTTTGAGGACGAAAAATCTATACTGGTGAAGAACTAGCACCCTAGCCAGGCAGCACTCGGCTGCCAGGAGAGGCTGTGCCCCAGGTCCTGGCTCTTGGGATCAAAGACTGTCACAGGCCAGGGGAGACTGTTCTCCTCCTCCTCAGCTGTCCTAGGGAAGTTCCAGCCTTGCACACCCTGCACAGCTGAAGGCTAAGCAACACATTTCTCAGATGCAACTGTTATTTGTCTGTGTACAATTAGCTGATACCTGACTAGAATACTCAACTGAATAAAAAAATCAGACTGACCATCTTTTCCATTTCCTACATATTTGAGTTAATCAAATCAGACATCATAACGAGAAATGAAAACTGTACCAAGGAAAATAGTTCTGGCATGCATGTTAGCCTCAGAGTGGCTTTAATTTAAACAGCTCATCTGATCGGGCAGAATAGCGGTATGTGGCTCTTTAGGGACGCAGGGAGTGCTTGGGAGAAGTCAGTAACACAAAGCAGTATTTAGATTTTTACAACCAAAATTGCTTTCCATCAATTCACACCATTCTTCTATTCACCTGATGTCATTTCCTACTGTCAATTTTTTGGAAGAAAAAAAAAAATAAGTTAGTGTATACTCAGTTACACCTCTATGTGGTTACACCCTGGTTTTACCATCATCTCTAACCTCCAGCAAGTCCTCCAGTTTCTAATCCAGCCTGCTTCACAACAGACATATGTCAACTTCCCTGCATCTCTGCTATCCCAGATCCTTGGGATCAGATGTCAAGTACCAGTGCCATAGGAGAACATCTGGCCAGTCATCCAAAAGCATTTCAACAGATGAATACTAATACATCTCTTTCAGGCTGGTCATGCTGACAACAGTCATCCATCCTAATGCTGAGAAATGCCTGCCTGCCTTCCAATAAAGCACTGATGTGCTAAAAGAATAAAGAAATTAGTTTTAGGCTACTTGGAAAAAATATCCTGAAAGGCTAAAAATTCCATATATTCTTGTAGTAGTCCCATGCAATGTATTGCAAGAGCGTTTCTGGAGTGCTGTGATTATACTGGCAGAATATCACACCACAGAATATCAACTTACAATGTGGAATAGACATTTTGGAAAGAAAAAAGCAAACTGTGCAGACACAATGATTCAGAGATGAGAGATTACAGCAGCAAACTCAAGCAAGTCAAAGAAAGCACCACTATCTCAGCATCCCCTGCCCACTCTTCCCATGGAAAGAAGTGTGCCAAATCCCTTACAGTTCTTTCAAATTAGAACACAAGATTAAATTGAAGATTGACACAAACTACAAGGCTCAAATCTTATCCAGATTTCCCTTAGCACTAGACATTTACAGACCTGGGATCTTAAAAAGTTATTATGGTAATAGCAACCTTGAACCCATAATCACAGCTAGACTCAGACACACATACAAATGACCCCTGTATCTACCTAAGCAAGAACTGTATATCTGCCAGCCCCAGATGTTCAGAACTCTTGTATCACACACAAATACACCCTTTCCCTTTTTGTCTTTATAAAGCATGGGATTTTATTATTTGTCTTAAAGTTCATTGTTTTCATTATTTTCTTGACAGGAGCAATAAACTTAGATTCCTCCTCCTCTCCCCTGCCAAGGAAAGCTGAGATTCTCTGGTAGATTTAGGAGTGCGTACCATGTTATGAGACATGGAAAAAACTACAAGAGCCAGAGTACTGCCACCTGGTACCCCACAGCCATGTCCCAGGGCTAAAGCAGCTGGGAGCATATGCTGTTTCATCTACTTGGCTCTGCCTTATAATGAGCAATGCCAGGAAAAGATGTATGCATACATATATATTACAGCATCATCAACATCCATGACATTGGGCCATTTAAGAAATCTTTCTACTTACCAGGAGCTCCAATCCCTGCTCTGTCAGCTTTGGGAAGCAACTACCCTTTGTGAACTGTCAGTCACGCCAAGATCCCTACTCAAACCAAGATGATTCCCACCAGAAAGTGGAAATTTGACCAGGCCCTATGTTATCACATACAAACTGATGGAATAAATCTGCGTCTCAGTTTGAGGGGGATTGTTTCCTAACAGAGCCATAACCAATCGATTTTTAATTTTTTTTAAAAACATCTGGAAAGACTATACAATAATACGATTTATTCAAGGTTTTATTCTTTCAAAGGCAGATTTAGCTACATTAGCCCATAAGATGCATGAATTGCCCAATTTTGGAGTCATCCTTTTAGCAGTGTTGTATATACATACTCAGATAAGAGTTTGGCTGCAAACGCAAAGAGAAAATTGCTTGTCACTAAAAAGTAAATCTTATAAGATGAACCACTGCATAGTACAAAAGAACTCATATGTAACATCGTTATTTGGTTTAGTAACTAATGGTATAAATATTCCACAGCATCAGGAAACATGACTCAGAAACAGAAAACACTTGCAATGACACTTCACACCAGCAGGGCAAGACACAAGCCCCCCAACACCACGGGGACCACGAGCTTGCAGCAGAGGCAGGCACCTGGTGTGTGCCAACCCACCACCTGCTCTGTGCCTACCTGGAGCCTCCTCAGATGCTACTGCTCCCCCGCCATGGCCCTCAGCACAAGAGCACATGAATGCAGGGGGATCAAGAGAGACAGAAAGGCGAAGGGGGCAGGACATAGCAGGGACTACAGGAGGACAGACACCCCGAGTCGCTCCCATGAGTGGCAGCTCATTTTGTCCAAAGGTCTGAACTCTCACCAGAGAACAAAGATGTTTCACCCAGGTTGTTTCTAACAGACATTAATACAGGCTTAAGTTTTTCACTACCTTGTCATGGCTGCCCAAAGGATTTAGATTTCAGGCTGAAGACTTTTAGTAATTTCTGCCACAGCAGCATAGCAGGGCTCTGGAGACACTGACGGTATTTATAGCAGCCTGAAAATTCTACCTCTTCTTACCAGCTGAACCAGTTTCCTGAGCTGACTGCTACAGCTAATTGAGAGAAGACTGTCATATACCATCAGCTAAATTTACTGCTGGTCCTCAAGATCGGGTTGTGCTGACTGCATTGTGACAGCAGTGTCTAAAGGGTGGTCATCTTCATTTCTACATTTTCTCTCTAGGAATAGGAGTTTCTTCTGTATCTGCACTGCTAGGTTTCTATTTATAGGCTTGAATCCTGTGATGTAATCTTCCTTTTTGTTTCCAAGGAAACAATATTTGATGTATTCTACTTTCAAGTTTTTCTTCCTTTAGGTTTTTCCCTCTCTGCCTGCTCTCTCCCTCTCTTTTTAAAGAGACAAGTAAATAGGTAAAAACCTATACTTACTTCTGGCATGCAATGTAGTTCTCTCTCTCTAAAATCAGGCTCATTCATATCACTAAACAATTCAAGACAGTTTAAAAACATGTTTAGCAATAATTTTATGCACTTTTTATATGTATTACTTTTCTGGTGTAAATAAGCTATGATTACATTAGCCAGCAACTCCTGTTGAGCTCAATTTTCTCAAAAACTTAAGTTCTGTATCTCAGCCTCAAGTCCTCTTTTCCTGCAAAGATTTTTTTAAAATCATCTCGTTGACTGCCCAGCCAGCCTTCCCAGGTTTACTCCTCAAGTTGAAGCTCCTGATGGCCAGTCCTGTCCCCTGGCACTCCCTTTCTGGTGGCAAGGCGTCTCCTGCCACCTCTTTGTATGCTCCTCTCTGGCACAGTGCTGTGTTCTCAGGTCTGTGGTGGCTCAGAGTTAATTTTTGTTCATGTGAAAATCCTCTACATTAATGTTCTTTTAAAATAATTGTTTGTCACTTCACTGTCTGTAAGTCAGAAAAATGCACGGGACTGAAGCCATAATTTATACTAAAATCAGCATCTGTAACAACTAGAATAAAGTGTGTTGAGGATCTTACCAGAAAAGCAGTGGGTCAAGCTAATAGCTTTCCTTAAAGTTTTCAGGATGAATGTGTTTATGTGTATGGGTTGAAAGGTGTGGGAGGGATTGGCTGTTTTAAGAAGAAGAGACTATTATAACACTGCAGAAAAATTAAGAGTAGCAATGTTCATAAATGTAGTTAATTAATTCTGACTGGGAAACACACTCTCATTTTTATTACTCCTGCCTTGTGCCTCCATGATATGAAACAATAAATGAGCTGGACTGCTGATATTCTGCTCTAGGTACAATGAAGTAACAGCCAAAATTTTAAGGGCTACCCATTTCAGAACATGAAAGGGCTGGTAAAATCCCAGCCTAATAGATGAGGTGGACCAAGAACACTCAATAAGAGTTTGTGTGGTGAAGGGGAGAAAAGGTGTTAAAGCACATGCTGAATATAAAGCCAACAAAACATATAAATCTTACACTGTCAAAGAAATTATCAAAGTGAACATGGAAATGATCTGTCGTCAGCATCTTGCATTTTGGGTCAAAAGACTATTTAGACTATTCCCATCAATTCATATGTTAGTTTTAAAAAAACATCAGGCTCTTTTTTAAGGTATCTGATCTTGATTCAGATGCTCCAAGTCCTTCCACAAAACCTCTGGCTTGGCCACAGCAAGGGGTGTGGAATGGGAAGACTTCCATCATCTAGACCTCTGCCAATATCTCTGGATTCTTTTCAAAAATTCATCACAGTTTTTCCTCAAATCCCAAAAATAAGGGTTTCCCATGCTCTACAATCCTACTGGAAGCTGCTCCAGGAAGCCACTTCTCTCCTCCTTTCACTTCCAAAGCTTTCTTTGTCAGTTTTATCCCAGATGACCACAGTTGTTATCAAGCTTCATATATTCTAATATAGCTGGGACTTAAAAACTTGACAAAACTGTCTTCTTCCTAGTGGTTACTCAGTCTCTTCAAGAACCTCAGTAAAGGTCCCATTTGACAGGAAAAAAGAAAAGTAGCAAGCTTCAGGTGTTTATCACTAGGTTTTGTTAGTTTATTTCCAAAATAGAACATTTCTGATAGCTAAAATGCAGAGCACATTTCATGGTCTGACAATGCATTGCTTTAGAGATTGTGGCTCTGTAAAAACAGAGCTTTATCAAGTTTGTCTGCTTCTCAAAGACAATCCTTGTCACTGGACAGGTCCAGTTGGGTCTCAGTAAATCAAATGCTTGTTTGATGTCAGTGAAACTAAGATGCAACTGCTGTTTTGCTCCAGGTTGTCAGAAAGCTTTTCAGTAATCACTTTCAGTCAGAATAGATGCTCAATTGTTCTTTCCTGCTGCAAGGGGGAAAAAAACAGCAGCCTGCTCTTCCTCAATAATTCCCTCATATTTCATTTTTAATCTCTTAAGCAAATTACAAGTGAAGACCTTTGATGTATGCGCCAAACTCATTCATTTCCCAGTACTTGCTGGACTAGAGAGGATCTCCCGTTCTTATGCATGTGGATGATAATAACAACTTCAAAGCCCCCAGGCATGTGTTGGCTTTCCCTGATTTCCTTTCTAAGTATGCATTTCATGGGCCAACACCAGCTAAGGACCATAAACAGCTGCACTTGAATGCCATCTCTTAAGGCATTCTTGCTATCTCTCTCATAATGTAACAACTCTATTTCTACTTTACAGATCTACTCAGTCTGCCTTTTGCGTTTTTCCTGAAATGGAGTACCTCATTTCCAGCATTTATGGTGTTCTCAGTTTAACAGAATCTGGAACCTGATCAAACTCAGGAGAAAAAGTCATTAAAAGGCACTTGCCCTGAGGTGGTGTGGAGCATTCCTGGTGGATTACAAGGCATTGTTTTGCTGTTGTGGGCTTTTATGACATGAAGTGTACTTGATTAGTTCTAGAAGGACAGTAGGTCATAGCCATATGGTACCACAGGACCAGATGTTCCAAGTACAGCAGAACAGCTGCACCTAAGCAGTGGCTGGGCAAACTTCCCCAAAGCTTGCTAAGGAAAAATGAAATGGGGACATATTTCAAACCAGTTATGTTATATGTTATAGTTTTCATCATTATTTAGTCTGTTGAACTCGTTATCAGAACACTTGGAGGAAAAGAGCAAAGAAGAGTTAAGGAGAATATCGGATCGCCACATAAATTAAAAAACCCCCCACCACCAGAGACAATTTACACTGGAAGAAAATAAATAGTTTTGGAAAAGCTGTAAAACTTCATGCTTCAGGCTTCCAGCCAAGCTTCATCTAAGGAGGTGGAGTGGGAAGAGTAAACAGATTTTCTGTGAGGCAGAAAATTTATCCCATAAGTGGGGGGCACAGGTTTCATGTAGTTTCCTTTAACGGGTTTCTTACTGACCACTGTCAGACACCAGACCAGTGTCCCCAGCATGACAGCTCTGGTGTTTCCCCCTCTGCATTGCCAGCAAGTTGGAAGCCTGTATCACGTGGTCTGCAAACATCAGTCCAATTTCTGGCTCTCAGCTCTATTTGAGTCTAGATTTGGCACTCCATATACCATGAGACTACTCTGACCTGAAACCTGCTCTCAGCAGGTCTGGACAATTTTTCTGATCAGTCACATACCAAGTATCTACTATTTTTGTTTATTTTTTTAAGTGTGTTATGCTTAGGAAATAGGTTGGACCACACATTTCTGGAACCTCTGCAGCAATATGTTATTAATGATACAAAGAAGTGGAAGAAAAAACCTTCTTATCCCCATGAACAGTCAGAGTAGAAACAGACTGTGGCACTTTCCCAATTCTCTTCAAGACAATTAGGTGCAATCCTATGTGTGTTACAGTGGCATATTAGGGACAAAACCACCTTGAATTTTGGCAAGGGCATTTTCTTTATAGGGCAGTTTAAACACTACAACCAATTGCAGATACCCCGTTTTTGGACCTGGGGAGCACATCAGGATGTCCTGCACAGCACAGAATGATGTACTCACTGGTTACTCTCTCTATGCAGGATTTCTCTGGTAGTGCTCTTCTCACAGGGCTTCCTCTTAGCAGTGACCGAGCAACAGGGGAGTCAGCAGTTTGGGGCCCCAGGCTTTTCCTGTTCCCAGCATTCTTCAGTAAGGGGAGGTTACAAGAAAGCCCTCAACCCTTATTTTCCACATTACTATGCCTTGGGATCTATACTCAATTTCAACACAAATCTCCCAGAACACTTTTTCTGCTGACAGTGAGAGAAAAAGCAGAACAGTGAACAAAAAGCCTTTCAGAGCCCTGGCCTCAGCCTCACCCTATAGGCCCAGGGAACCTTGTCCAGGACTGGGGTCCTTCCTTCCTAACCCCTCAAGAGCTTGCTTCATCCCTGGTCTCACATACTGTCTTATAAACAGAGCCACTACTGCTGGACTATTAGCCCTGTCACAGACACAAGAAGAGATGCACTGGTCAGTAAATTTGACTCCCATCAGGTCAAATCCAACCTACCCTCTTGACAATACTGCCTAAGAAGCTCATAAAACAGCATTTCTACTTGTTATATGGCTTGGACAAACAACATCAACTGTTATCTACAAGAACACTTGCTTATTGACTAAAAAAAGAAAACTGCAAAACATAAAAAAGTAATGTACCATGAGTGTATAATTTCTGATGGACCTTTCAGTTCCCCCTATTTTCAGACTTTCAGAAATGCTCCTTAATGTGTCAACTTAGAACACTCAGACACTGAAACCCTTGCCCTGTGAAGCAAAGCTGCCCCTTTGATTTGATTTGCAGAATGGCCTCACAAGTCAACATAATTCTGGTTCCCCTGCTGATAGCAGCAAGCACAACCCACGTCCAGCTGAAACATGGTAATGAACACAACAGACAACGCTTATTAAAGAATCAAATAAAACTCCGAGTACATCAATCAAAAATAAGCATACAACACATATTTTCTGGTAATCCTTAACTGGGAGATGAAGAGAGAAGCACAAACTCAAGCACAAACAGTAGGTTACACAGGGCAGCAACTGTCATTTCTGTTCGATAGGTCTGCAATGCCTGCGTCAGCAGAGCCACAACCCCTGATGGGGGCCACTAAGCAATTCTTCAGCATAAAGAGTAATTAAATGAGTAACACCCAACTAGATACTCATGCACGCAAGGTATTGTCAAACAAGTTTTATGTAGTGCTGCACAAAATGCCAGTTGACTTCAGCAAGAATCAAGGGCATGCAGCATTTTGTGAGGAGGGTGTACAGTCATTTAAAGCATTTCTCTCTATCTGCAGTAATCAAAACAAGTTACAGCCAGGCTACAAGTATATGTCTAGTTTGAAGACTGCATGTCTGTGCGAGACAGAACCATCTGGATTTACTTTACAGTTAACTTTAAAAAATATATATATAAGGTTTCTTAACTTTTGCCAAACAACTGGGAACATAATGGTTTCTGCATGCTGTTAGCATCTCGGTACAGCAAATGTCTATTAGGACAATCTTAGATAATTATATACTTACTCTTCCCATGAAATTGTTAAAACCCCAGCTTTTCCAAATAAGCGCATATTTTGTAGCAAAGAGGAAATCTTCCAGATCACCGGGTTGGAATGGGGGAGGGAGGTCTTCTAAAGCAGAACTTTACTCAAAGTTTTACTTTAAACTAACATGAAAATTTCAAGCCTTAGTGTGTCAGATTTTTCTAACTGTACCTCTAGTGTGGTCTGGCCAGAAATGTAAAATTTTTTTTCCTTTTCTTTGTGGAAGAAAATATTTTAAGATTTTTTTTTTAATATATTTTTTTAGGATTTCTTTACCCCCATCCCAACCCTTCCCTCTGGATGGGACTTTAGTTCTCATCCTTCTCACAGCTCCATACTCTTGTACCACAAAGTGCCACTTAGGAAGCCGGTCAGTGGCACTTTTTTGGCCACAGTCTTACTCCTTCTGCTTGGGTGTCATCCTTTTTCCCATCTAAGCCTTTGTTTCTTCCATTTATAGCATCAGCTCTCTAGGCTAGCAATTCTGTCGTACATCTGAACAGTGCCTGGTGCTGTTCTTGGATGGCCCTTTGACAGTTTCAGAACACACATGAAAAATGAAGGGATAATGAATTCTGCCCTGGTGTCAAGTTCTAGGGCTGGGCAGTGGCTGTGCTCAGACAGGCACACAGGGCCAGCAGGTGGTGGCACTTGAGGGTCAATCAGCAACAGCAGGGACGTGCCCATGGAACATGAGCAGGCTGACTGCAAGCAAGGCTCCAGGAAGGGGGAGTGATCTGTGTGTTCAAAGCACCATCATCAGCCTGGCCAAGATTTTCAGAAATTACCAATAACATGGCAAACATTGGCTTTTAGGATTCCAAGGCAACTATTCCAATTTCCAGAAGGGAGGTGCTTACCTCTTCCAAAGTAAGAGCCTTCCTGCTGTGTTTTCCATGTGTCCAGGCTCCCAAGCACTCCAAGTGATTGGCCACTCTCAAAACATCTCAGCAGCTAGTATTTTTTCATTAGTAATACCAAAACTAATGGAAATATAAACAACTGGTCCCAAAAATTGGATGCAATCCTGTGCAATGTGCTCTAGGATGACCTGCTTGAGCAGGGAGGTTAGACCAGATGACCCACTGTGGTTTCTTCCAATCTTATGCATTCTGTGACTTTTCCAGAAGGTCAGGGATCTTCCTTACGTGTTCTCAGGACCCTACAGAGAGAGGGGCACAAGGGCTCATATTGTTTTGACAGAGAGAAAAATACTTCTTTTTCAGATGCTTGCCTGAAAAAAACAATACTACAAAACTTAGTTATGCCTTAGATCTGATATCAAAAAGACAACCTTAGTCAGAGACAAGCAACAGACCACTGCCCATCCTTGGGGTACAAGAACCTTCCACCACACACCTCACAGAGCAGCCTCCTCTCACCAGCACTGCTGGTCTGCTGTATCACCTTACTCATAATCCCCCATTATGGGTCACCTGCAGGGATAAAAAAGCAACCAGTGCTAGTTTCTATTATATGGGGTCTGTATCTCCTCCTCCACAAAGTTTCTCTGCTATCAGTAAAGAATTAATTTGCACAACAACCTTACAAGGTAACTTCGAAGGCACAGCAGGTTTCTAACATCTAAGCTCTTTTTCATTTTAAGAGCGACTATCTGAATAATTGGCAGGGAGGAGCTTGGCTGCTCTGTAATACAGAAACTTGGCTAGAGTGATGCTGTTTGCATGAAACAGCAGCAGATCTAATGCCCAGAACTTGAACTGAAACTGTTTGTTATTACTTCACATCTGTACTGCAGTATTAGCCACAGGCCATGACTGAGTCTGGCCCCGGTCCTTCTGGGGTGAACTTTTATGTTTTAAACAGACAGGGGATGACAAAGGTGATCGAAAGAATTCGAAGCAATGTTAAAAATAACTGACATGGTCAGGAATTTGTGTCCCACTGAAAATTAATGGCACCTACTGTGTGATTTAGATGCTTTGGGAAAAAACACTTGGGCAGTCTGAAACTTTGGCCAGGCACAGGCATTTGCAGGCACAGAAGACTGTTTCTGATCTTGCAAGAAATGAAAAAAGTTCCACAGTAGGTTTTCATCAACAGTTGGCTGCTTTTTGCAGGTACTGTGGTGAGAATAGAGTGCACTGTGAGCCCAGAATGATAGACACGCAGTTCAGACAGATCTGCTCAGTGAGATCATTTCCAGGATGGTCATCTCAACAGAAGGAAAGCAGGTCCAGAGACCAATGGGCTACTTCCCAGTATCATGTGCTTGCCCTGACTATCTCTTTGCCTCCTTTCCTCATTCCCAGGCACAAGGCAATGGATCTGAAGAATTTCCCTTGAGAAATACAGATACTCGTGTGACAGCTGGATCTTCTTATGTCTTTGCAAGCCTATCTCCAACACAACCAAAATCTCATTTCTCCTAATGTTGTTGTCTGAGTTGGCAGCTCTGAGGCAGGGTTTGCTGCAGAACAAACACCCAGGCAGAGGATATTGTGTACCAGCTGCTTGCATGTGATCACCAATCCCTCTAGCAAACAGCCCTGTAGGCCAGGAAAGTCACCATTCAATGGACAAAGTGCTGGAGTGGAAGAGGTGTGGCTCTGACACCAAGGAACCCAGATTTGATCTTTGATGAATCTGGCTGTGACTTACCAGAGAAAGTTTTAGGCTTTCTTGAATAGGAAGGCATGGAGCTTTTCAGGGAACCTCTCTAGGGAAGTAGAGAAATTTTCAGAGGTTGGAGAGTGTACCTCTGCCTCTTTTTGGCAAGCTAAGCTCTTGTCACCAGAACTAAGCAGGGCTGAGCAACACGTTGCTTTCTCAGGAGAGAAAGGCATTTCACAAGTCAGATGGGTACCGGGAGTGTTGGCACTGAAGAAAACCAAGACAGTAGGTAAGGGAAGATGGCTTTCTGGTGGTGCACATACAAGAGAAAAGGGCCTTGTCAGGATGCCACCTTCCCTATTGCCCACTGTTGTGCCAGTGCCAAACAACTTGTGCTCAGCATGACAGGCAACAGCAGTGCAATGCTCCTCACCCACGTGCAGCAGTAAACATAGCATCGGGCTCGACAAGGGGACAAGATAAAAGATGAGTTTTGTTTTATTACAGCCAACACGTGGGCATCATACTATCTTAGTCATACCAAGACTAGGTAACTAAATTGCCAGGTTTAATGTTTCAGGTCATAACATCAGGGAATAGTTTTACCAGCAGATATAAAGATCGTCATTTGGAGGGGGTAGCACTCAAGGTCAGAGTCAGCAAATCCTTCTCTAAAAATAGACTCTAGCTGCAAAGTTAGTAAGGTTTCTTTTGTCGTTGTGCTGCACTTCACAGGACCCGCTTACCTACAGCACCCACCTAAGCTTACAGGTAAGACTAAGCAATATACATTTTCTGCTGTACTTCTTGTACTACTTTTCTTCCTTTTATAACCTAGTTTAGTAAACCAGGGAGAGGACTGAGAGCTTTGCAAGGTAACTATTAATTTCATAAACTTGTTGCAGAGAAAAAAAAAAGTTTATTAGAGTCAAAAAGGTTCTGAAGGTATAATTTATAATTTTAGAAAACCAAATTTGTCATGTTACAGGAATCACTTTAAAAATTAGGTAATTAGATGCCAAAAGGGTATTTATTTTAGAGATAATTACAATTTAAAAGTTAGGAATAAAAACGCAATTTAAGATTTGTAACATCTGTTCCAGAATATTTTGCCTATTCTTCAATAATTACTCCACCCTCCAGTCAAATCTAACTTTTCCAATTGAATTGCAATTCTCTCAGATGATGGTGTGTATTAAGTTTCTTTGGGCACTCTCACAATATTTAATGAAATCTCAGCTTAATCTGTTTTGAATTAACCAGTCCAGTCAACAATAAAGAATGAGGGCAAAAATAAGTTTTTAAAGTCATCAGTGGCTTAGAAATTCATTGAAATAAGTGGTTAGTTTTGAATATTCACAGCAGGAGGGTCTGGGAAATAATTGCACAGAGGCTACGATTCTTCTGGTTTTAAGCTGTTTAAAGATGAATGCATTGGATGAACTATTTTACAGTCCTTGAATGCTTTAAGCATAAGAATGCAGGGGTAAAATAAAGGAACTGAAGCAAATGAATTTTGGTGCAGACTAGGACACTAAGAGGGAACACAGGATTGTGTTATTCTTTGGCTAAGTATACTGCAGGTATCTGGGGAATTCCAGTTTTGGAATCTGCTTAATTCTTTTAGGGTTTTTTTAGAGACAAAATTTTTTTAAGGACTTCTCATCTGTCCCAAGTAGTATTTGGAAAAAGTTAATATTTTCATCCTCGTATAAGTGGGGAGGGGGGAAATAACCAAAACCAACAACCCAAAAATGCACCCAAGGAACCTTTGCAGCACCACAGCTCTTTGCAGCACCCCGGGGTGCAGCAAGTGTAAGGTTACACAGGAAAGCACACAGCTCTCTCCATGGCTGCTGCCAGCCTTCGGAGTCTTAAGCAAAACATCATGGGCATGGCGTATCAGGGAGCACCATTTTAAATTCATTTAGTTAAATCATCTGACAAAGCAAGCCTATGTTACTGTAGCTGACCAGCTCTCAGCTCAACTGATGTACTTTGAGTCACAGAAAGCTTAGAAACCAAAGCAGTGTTTACCCTCCTGCCAAGTGCAAACACTGCACTCCAGACAGCATGTGCATTGGCTTCTGCAAGAACTTTCCAGTTTATAAAACAGGCCTCTGCTTAGTCATACTCAAAAAGGGTAAGCACTTTTTCACCCTGAAGGGAGGTATGTGTCTGGCACATGGGCTGGAAATGGAAGAATAGAACATTTCTTAAAAATTCAAGAACTTGCTCAGTAGATCCTCCTCCATTAATTCTGAAGACCCTCAGTCAATAGATCTGATTTTTGTCTGCCTTCAGCGCTGTGCAAGTGCTTACCTGGAGACGGATTACAAACTAGATTCAAGCCTTTTGCACATTTTTTCTTTAAAGTACAGAAGAACTGGTATTCTCCATCCTTATCTTCTCTCAGGTACTTCCCTCTTGTACACATTTGTTACAGACACTGTATCTCCATTAAGGTCTTATCTAAGGCAGTTATTACACTGAAAGAAGGAAGTAAATAAAAACAAAAACATTATTTTTGCAGTTGTCTGGAAGGCAAGAAGGTTTCAGTTTTGAATCTTTGGAAAATAGATGTCCTTCGATTTCAGTGGTGTTGAATTCTACCTGAAAAATAAAAACATTCAAGTAAGTCAGCTCTCCATGCAATATCAGAAAAAAATGGGAATCAATTCTTAGTAACAAGCTCTTCATGCAGAAAAATAATTTCTCAGTCAGAATTACAGAGTTGTTTTTCCCACTGTCGAATTCAGTGTTCATGGCAGTAGATGAACTATTTCGGGCCCTGGACTTGAGGGTCAAACCACTGATTAATTTCAAGGGCACCATGTTTATCTCCCACTGCACTGATGCAGGTGTAAGGTCTAATGGATAAGTCATTACTTCTGTAGACTCGTCATGAAAGGCTCAGAGCTGACAGATAATCTACTTTCATTATTTTCTTTCTCTCCCTTGGCATCTTGGAAAAAACTCCCCAAGATACCAGAGCTCCACTCCTTTCTCAGAGCTCACATGAGGAAAGAGGTAGGAAGCAAAATCTGAAAGCATCAAAACAGGAATTAGATTCAAATCTGCCTCCACATTTACAAACAGGTTATATATTTAGGTGGTTGCTAAATGCTGAAAACCTTCACTTACCAGCTAAGTAGCTTTTATGTAACTCTGACTACAAAAGCAAGGCTGGTACACTTGTGCACACAAAATTAAATTTAATAAAGCCAGCATCAAAAGCCCCACTAGCACAGGTGATTGATGTCATACGGGCTGGAAGAACTTCCAATAGCAGGAAACATGGGTGGCAAAGATTTTCAACTATTCTGCTATACAAATATGGACTGAAGTGGGCATTAAGGCAAGGAAGCTCTATGCCCCTATGCCAGGCAAGATAGAACAGCTAATACGTCTGAAGGGAAGAGTGAGGAAAACTGCCCTCTGTCTCCATTTTTCTTCCAACTTTTTACTTGTTTTGCCTCTATCATTGCATATTTTTACCGGTGCCACTGGGCTCTGACCTCATTGAAGATCAGCAGCTTCAGGCACACAAATACAGCCACAAGCTGGCGGCCAGAGTACGTATGCTTGGGACAACAGCAGTCATGGAGAAACCCCCTGGCTCAGGGAGGGGTGCAGAAAAGAAGGGGAGAGGGTATTTAGGCCCTTGCAGAGGGCAAGGGCAAATGCAATCCTTGTCTGTGCATGTCTGCTTTTTTTCTTTTCCCTCTACAGCTGACTTGGATCTCAACTCCCAGTCATAAATCTCGCTGAACTGTTTGGCATCTTTATACACAGCACTAGGGCTTGCACAACACATTGAGCCAAAGATATTAAGAAACATAGTATTTTGTTAGGTAGCTAATGACTTATAGCTTTCAGTCTCAAAGTACTCAGAAACTTCCATGACATGTGAAAAACCAGCATTAGAAATGCACACACCATCACCAAAGCTCTGGCATTCACCTCTGGACATGAAGCTCAGCTTTTCTCCCCCATCTGAGGGATTACCAAACTGTAGAGCTCACGACTGACATTCCCAAAAGCATTAAGTAACTCCCTACAAATTTTGTGGTGGGGTTGTACATCTCTCTTGTCAAACAAATTTGAAAGCGGGTACTACATTCTGTGACTTCACAGGGCTTTACTGGAAATTTTGGGTTAATTTGAATAGTTTAAGAGACTCCAAAGATGGTGCAGAAGGGAAATCTTTCACTGCCATATTACTGCTTCAGACACTAGACTGTGTTCATGCTCTGAATTAAACAGCAGATAGACTGGCAGATTTTCCTTTTTCCCCCCTTGCACTTTCTTTCCTCCCTCCCTGTTTTGTTAAAAATAAAATAAAAAAAGCTAAAGAGCTGTATAAGAAATTCCATCTGGCAGCTGTAGAGTGGATAGTGAACATAAAGAAGAGATTCCTTTGCTGTGCCTAATGCATGCTGCTTATCCAAATTAGCCACACAATTACTTCTATCAATGCAAAACTAGTTTAATGTTTTTTTTTTTCTAGTGCACAGCACTTGAGAACGACTTAAAATGCAGTGTAATTTGCCACAGTGTATGTCCTGAAGTGGCTCACTAATGAAAAGAGGATTAACTCTCCATTATTCTGAATTACCATTTTGTGAAATCACTAACAATATTTTCATTTATATACATATAACCCAAGGGGGAGAAATATTTCAGCCATCCAAGTGATTAACAAACAAAATTTATTAGATAACATGCACTTTGGTCTTACTTATGAAGAGAAAAATTAGGGTATAAAAATGCAGATGACTGAATTTTTATCATCCTTGTTCTGATAATACACTTAAGTCCATGACAGCACTGGCAGCTCAGCATTCCCTGCACACGCTGGATTGAGCAGCAGAACCCGCAGGATGTTGGCTCAGCAGGTGAAATCTCACAGGTTTAAGCATCTGCAGGGCCCCACTGAGGTGGACCCAGCCCTCGGCTGCTGACCAGCACCACAGGGTGGGAACGGGAAGGTCTCAGCAGCTCACACAGCCTGGCCTTGGCATAGCCCAGCAAGGCAGGAGAGGAGCCATGGTTTGGGCACAAGGAATGAGTGGGACTGCCCTGCCTCACTGGAAGGGAACTCCTGGTTCCAGACACAGGGCTCTGTTCCTCACTACACCCTAAAATTGGGCACAAATCTTCCTGCTGAGGAGAACCTGTCTGGGACAATGACAGTTCCCACTAGCTGATTTTCCTCATCGTCCCTCCCCCATGAAATACAGAGGCTGTCCTGTCCTGTGCTGAAGCAGCACTTCCAGAAGCAAGCAGGGTGCAGAGTTCTTTATGCAAAGGGCACAGGGACAATCCCTACTCCAGAGCTTTCACATCAAAGGTGGCATGTCCCCAACACGGTGCAGTGCCATGAAGTAACTGCCAAGCTGGTACAGGGAAGGTGCACTGGTACATCATTCAGCCTGCACTAACTCATCTATAATGCAATGGATTTTAGCCCAAATGAAACACCACAGGAGGTGGGAGCCTGCTCCAACAAGCCTGTGCAGAGGTAACCCTGCAATCTGTCTGCCATCTGACTGCAATGGGGGAACACTCTGCAAGGGATGGTCTCCCTGCCCCAGAGGTCTGCAATAGAAATCTGAGCTTTCCCTGCCTGGGCTCGTGCTTAACAGTCATCCCTTATACCCACAACAGCATTAAGAACACCCACTCCAAAAAAATCCAGTCTACTTTTCACTTCTTTTTCTTAGAGAGCTGGCCTAGGGAACAGTCTTCTCTCAGCTCTGTTTGATGTACATAGAACAACCACTAAGATACAAAGTTAGATATCTTTGATTGCTGGAAAAACAAGCCCTTCTGTCCTTCTGCCACCATCAAATCCTTCATGGCAACAAATGCCAGAGTTCAAGTAGCAAACCAGTCTCTTTTCCCCCCCTTCCCCTCCTCTTATTTAAACTCTGTTACTTCTTACTTGGTCTAGAGTCAAATCTGAAATACATGTTTTATTAGAGTAATTTCAACTGATGCTTTCATGTGCTCTAACTGAATTTAAAAATCCCCACAGCAGATAACACTGGCAAGGCATAAAAGAACATAGTGTACTTGAAAGTTCAGGGGGCATATGGCTTCCCAGGACAGACAGAAACAAGTATTTCTCAGCAGTAGTCTAACTTTCAGAGTGCTAACCAAACTTCAAACTGCGCCGGTGTTACAATACCACAAACGACCATCTGCAGATGTAATCGCCCTGTTCCAAGGTGTAACAAATCAATACACTGTGGCAACCCACTGTGACTACTGATTACATTGCTTTCTCTTCTTCCCTTCCTTTCCTCCCCTCCCATTTTATGGAGCCATGCATAAAAGTAGTCAGTCCTTCAGCATCAAAGGAACAGGCTCTCAGTTAAGATAATTCCTTAGAAGACAAATAGCAGTTCTTATCAAGTTCTAGATAACAGCCTAATCACTCCCAATGTCAGACTGTATTAAATTTGTATCTCTGATAGTCTAACATTATCTATAGATAACAGTAAGTTTGCATGTAGAGTTAGCATAATTCTGGAATGGGAAGGGAAAAGGCTCTCCCGGGGCATGGCTACTGGGGCAGAGAGATGGGATTTGATGCTACACCATAGGCACGCAAGACTAAGCCCAAGGTAAGTTTGCTAGAAGCTGGAATTCTCAGAGCTCTTTACAAATCTCAACAGAGGACCACTTAGCTAAACATCATCATCATCATCATGTTTTAGGAAGCTTGTCTAAAACACAGATCCCCTTGCCAGTGAAAGCAAGCCAATTTTTGAACAAAGGTGTACACTTTGCCAAACAAAAACTGACTCCACAATCTTGCATAGCTTTGGAGTAGAAAAACAGGAATCATTTGGCTTTTTCAAGTTTTGCAGAGAAACAGAACATGACAGGCACAAAAGAGCCCAAACTGAGCAAACAAACCCCATGGGTACATGGGATGTCAGTGAAAAATGGTCATCCTGCTTCCAGGAGAACTCTACAATAGCTGCATGAAAGCATTAGCCAGATTTTTGGAATTAAAAGGACACAAAGAGCCAACGCAAAAATATTTTGGGAGCCACTAGAGGATTTGTTGCCTGCAAGGTAGGTGGATTTTTGGCAGGCTGTACTTCCTCACTTTGTAAGATCAAGCCCAACTCCACATCTTCTTATTATGAGCCTCCTAAAGAACCCCCAGGTTCAACCTCTCCCTTCAAAAGAAAAAGGGACATGAGCAACTGCTCCCCTGGGACATCAGGGAGTCCCAGTAGGAGAAACAAGACAGAGCCCACACAGAGATAGAGATGACAGGAAAGTTTGCAGCTGGCAATATAGGAAAAAGAAGAGTAAAAGAGAGTAGGACAGGTACACCCAATGTTCATCTAAATACACATTTCATCTCCCTGCACTGCTGAAAATCACAAAGGAAAAGCCTTTAGAAAATTCTAAATTAATGATTAAAAAATAATTAAAATTTCCCCCACTCAGTTACCCTAGGTGCTCTAGACCCTAGCTGTTAGACCTACCAAATCAACCTACCAGTCGATTTTCCAGGAAACAAATTCCTAGTGGAAATTGAACTTCAGTAATCACAAACCTTTGGCTTTTGTTCCTATTGCTGGCAAGCTCCCCTAACAACATATTCCTTGCCTACTTCGGGGGGGTCAGAAATCCGGGTGCAAGTCTGTGTTTGCCACAGAGCAGGTCCATCCATCTCACACAGTGCACAGCTCAGTCACACCCGGGGAGTGCTGTTCCCAGGGTCCTACAGCTGGAACAGAAGTCACTTGCTTTGTGTTTCCTCAGGTTAATGATCTGCTTTGGTTGCATTCCAGTTTCTTGCACATCCCAAGAGCACTACTCCATGGACAAAATGTCATCAGGAAGTTGGAATGCTGCGAAGAAAAACGCATACACAGCAATCAAAGTAGATCCTGAAGAGGACTACTGTACCCCAGGGGCATTTGAATTGGAGCGACTCCTCTGGAAGGGATGCCCAAAGTACACTCACGTCAACGAAGTCTGGCCCAACCTCTACATAGGAGATGAGTAAGTGTACACAGTACATCTCCTCTACGTAGGAGATGACTAAGCTGTAGTAAGCACAGCTCACCAACACAGCAAGGTGTTCTGAACTACTGACAGGTGCCAGAGTTCAACAGAGCAATCAGAGCCTTGCATGGCCCTTACTGTTATAGGTACACAGTGTCTGCTGCTGCTACAAGAAAGCACAGGTTAAGTGTGGCTGGGTCTGCTGTTAAAGGCAGAGTAACAGGACTGGTTGTGGCACCATTGTAGGCTGCAAAGGTTGAAGCTCATTGTGATCTATTTTTAAATGGTTCATATCAAGGAGTGATTTGTCATTCACCGCTGAATGAAAATCATTCCATGGTTAGCATGGCCTAGATGTGTTGGACCACACCTTAGGTTAGTTTAGGTCTAAAATGTAATTCTTGAAAAGTGACTAAAGAGACAGCTTACCCTGCAGTGGTATTTCTACATTTCCAAGCCTATGCTTGTGTACACGGAACACTCTGCATTTCCAAATTGCTCAAGAGATTAAAACAAACAGAACCCTGTGGAAGGCAAAGCTGCAGTGATGTGTCTCACTGATCAGACCAAGTGTGATTTGGAAAACAAAACACAAAACAGACCTAGTTCTGCCAAGCACAGGACTAAACTAGAAACAGCCTATTCCAACAAGCAGAGACAACTGCTGCAGCAGGCAGACATGCCATCAGAAAATCCCCCAACCCAAACCCTGAGCAGAGCCAGAGAGCTTTCCTTACCCCTTAGGCATTATTGGTCCAATTCCCACTTTCCTCTACACTCTGCACTAACATGACATTTATTTTACATCATCACTGAAAGGCATAAGTGGGAGCCCCACTGGCTCCAAAGTTCTCAATAATTTTTTTAAAAGGTCCTAAAATTCATCTGTTGCCAACTTATAAAAGAGGAAAGATATACAGCTTTGAAAGTTACAAGACTCCTAATATCATCCACAAATTACTTCTGTGGCGCCAGAGGCAACAGAAAGACACAAGAGTTCTGGGCTTGGACCAAGCCAGGGCTCCCACTTTTAGAGATGGGGGTGGGAGTGTGTGTGTGTGTGGTGTGGGATAAAAAAATTAAGCCATGGGAGCAGCCTGGCCAAATGATTCAGGAACACAAGCAAAGACGGTCTAGTTTTCCTTTCCACATCCTACCCTGCCCATCTTTTAGATATTTCTAACTCAAGATTCACTGTAAAGAACAGCCTCTTCTGGCACTTATTTCCTACTTTCTTGTTCAGAATCACCAGCAGAATTATTCTGAACGAAGTTGTTAGAAGAATTTCCTTCTTATCTCTGTGATGAAGCTATAGCTGTGCCCTCTGAGCAAAGGGATTTAACAAGACAAGAAGTCAGTGCCTCAGCCCACGACACTAGTCACTGACTCTTTCCTGTAATCATTCCCATAGCAGTCGCTTGTTACACCCTGCAATTCAATAAATGCTAGGAGGTGCTACTCTGAACACAGCACACACCTGGCACCTTTGCCTAAACTAACAAGAGGAACTCAAATACAAGCTTCTTGAGGGGTACTTGGAGTTACACTCACTTAGGCTGGGCAGTGTATTTTTGCAGGGGACAGGTCTTATGTCAGGAGGAAAAACAGTGGTGCTTCAAGGTGAAACAAGTCCCACACATAACAAGATAAAAGAATGAGAAAACCAATGGAGAAGGAAAAACAAGTGAGAAGCACGTGGGGGGATGAACAGAAATAAAACTTCACCAGAAAATGGGACTCCTAAAAGAGAATGACTTGTCAGCCAGGTAAGGGCAAACTTGACATGGGAGGAAATCTGAGAGGAGAACTGGCCTGCAGGAAAGATGCAGCCTTTCATTACCATAACTAAAATTTGAGTTGAAGCAGGCAAAGTCCAGGGACCTCCTTATCTTTCCTCAGCCAGTTCCACATCTTACTTCTGACCAACAGCTTACCCCTTCAGTGTGGCAGGGGTTTTTGTATTGTTTTAAGACATAGCCGTAGCAGTGGTGGCCAAAGAGCTGCCACGGAGACACTAACAGATGTTGGGTGCATTTGTATCTTTAGCCATGCTAAATTAAGGTTGATCTTGAAAGAATGTAGTGGAATTCATCAACAAAATCAAGTGAACACACACATGCAGAGTTTATCTTCAGAGCCTTCACATCTGTGCTTTATTCCTGCCTCCTGCATTCACAAGGTTAACAGGACTTGTGACTGCTTATGGAAATGCTAATTAATTACCCTGACTGGTAACCACTTCTTCCTTCTAATGCAATACAGGCTATCAGGGAGCCCTGTGAGGCCACTCAATCCTTTTGTTACAAGGCTTCACTGCAGATGTTGCCCAGAGGCAGTGAAATCTCCATGAGCCTGTCAGACCCAGAATAATCAAAGCCTCAAAATATAACATGCTGTGTTCAGCTCCAATTGAAATTTTCCTCCAGCAAGTTCCAAGGACTTTTAAAGACCAGACACTGGAACTTGTATGAGACAGCCCAGTGATAGGAACAAAACACATTTTGCCAAGATTTGATTCAACTGCTACCAGGATTAGTAGCATGTATCCTCCTCACATCTAGAAGCCTTCTAAAGGGAGAGAAAGCAGCTTTGTCTTGCTCCTTTCTTTCACTGGTCACCTGCTTACTTGCACAGGCAGGTTTACTGGCTAATTCCAAACCTGTTTGGTTCACCCCAATCACCTGGAAAATCTCTGCCAGTTACACATCTTATAGTTTCTTCTTGCAGCCCTTCAGTGATGGCCTTATTACCTGATGATGTTAAGGGTTCCACATTTCTGAAGTTCAAAACTTGTCTTTCAGTTGAAGACAAAGGCTCCCCAAGAATTTGTTTTCCTCTTAACCATCCACAACACCTCATTAGGATTTAAGGCCTGATCACAGTTTCAGTTCTCTACTCCCAGAGGAAAAGAAGTCTTCTGGAGTCTAATTCTCTACAAGTATAAAAAATAATTTTCTGGATATGCAGCTGAACTGAGGTTACACTTCATGGTCTGTGCTTGTCTCAGATTCATAGTCTTGAGAACAAATACAAGACACACAAGTAACTCAAAACTACAAACTGGAGTGCATGATAAATCAGATAAAAACTAAACACTAAATACATTAGCTAAAACTCATTTTCTCCTCTTACCCCTCTGCAGAAAAACAGTACAGTATGGTTTTTTCCAAGTGACTAAGTAGAAAGACAATTTGCATTAACCTAGAAGGAAGCAGATTGAACTCATTCAGGGTAGAAAACAGTTATCTCCTACCATTTAGCATTACCAACCCCTAGCATCTACACCAGTATTAATCATATAAAGAGAGAAGCGTATGCAGATTTAGATTATAAAAACACTCTTGAGGACATAGTTTCAACTCTGTTAGTATGAGAATCTGCCAATTGTAACAGCAGTTTAACAATCCAGAAAATCAGATCTGTAACACTGGACCATAAACCTCAAAGCTCCAATGGTTTCCAAGACAAGTAACACTTTCCCACAAAATATCTCTGTCTGTAGGTGATTTCTAACACTTGATGAGTGACTGAAGTCAAGACCAGGAACTGACTGACTACAACACATGTGCCTGGAGCCTTTGCAAAAAGCTATTTCCTGTATCTAGGTTGTATCACTTACAAAAACTACATCCACCATTTTGGGCTTTAGGAAATGGAACTACTAAATCTTTCTCTACCACATATTCTAAAGATCCTGTTCAGTATTTTCAGTGGTACCTAAAAATTCTTCTAATTCACACTGAACAGGAGGTATCCACAGAAACGGAGCAACACCTCAGAAGGAAAAGGGGATACAATGCTGTGCTATCTCTAGACTCCCTTAGTGCTGGAGTTACCAAAGAAAATTGGGTCAGTATTATTGGAAATTCTCAACATCTCTCCTCAGAAGGGAGAACTGCCAGATTTTCTTAAGAAAGTGTCAATATTGCCTATATTCAGGAAGCTTCTTTCTGACACTGACCATCTGGTAAATTATCATCCTGCATCAAGCTTTCCTTCAGCATTTAAGAAAACAGAAAAGTTAGAGAGACTGTTCCTCTCCTAGTAACATGTTACCTCAGATTTCCTTGTGTTTTGCCAATCTGGGTCGCAACAATCTGTGGCTGTAACAGTCTATACTGAAACACGATTGCATTGCACAACCTTTACATGAAGTTTAAGAGGCTTGGCTCAACAAAGTTTACAAGCATACCACTCACCTGGTTCACCAGTACCAGCTGTAAGGTGCTGACTTACCTGTGGAAGGAGTTGCTCTGCCCACACCCTCATCACGTATTTTGGAGGATTACTGCCCTTCCTTTAGATGCACTTGTGTTTTTATCATGAGCTGCCTTCTCTTCCCTTTGTTAGTTGCTTTTAACATACTTAATACCTCATGTGGAGGTGCAGGCTGCAGTGCCTGCAAGTTGTTTTCCCCTCTCTTCCAACTCCATTGGTTTGGGCAACTTTCTAATGAAAGCAGCTGGGACTAAAGCTTGTTATAACAGTATTTTGGGGATTTGGTACGCTGGAGACAGCAACCTAAAAGAAAGTATTTTTTCTGTAAGTTGTAACTACTTACACTGCTGCTTCCAGAAGAAAGCAGAGTTTGCTGCAGCACTTCCTATTAATCCTATGAATCTTAGCCTTAAAACTGACAGCAGGCACAGTTAAAGTCCTGGACAAGCCCTTTACTTGCCCTTGCACAACCTGAGAGATGTAAATAGTCTTTTGAGAACCATCTGAAAATGGATGACACCTTTGTCTGGGTCAGTTTTCCCTCTTGGTGAGTCTGCTAATATCAATATATCCCTACGTAAAAGTGATTTTATCTCAAATTTTGACCATTTAGGTGGCATTCTCACATCAAAGTACTCCTCCTTGCCTCAGAACTTTAAAAACATGTTTATGAGCCCATCTGCCCCACAGTAAATGCAGGGTCTGATTCAGCAAAGCACTGAGCTTTTGCTTAACATAGAGAAAAGGACTTCTGGGTATGCTTAACTTTTAGCATAAGTTTATGTGCTCCAAAATGAAGAGATTTTACATGGGACCAATCTGCCCAGTTCACGTCTTACTAAACTGAATTATTCTGAAATTTTCACCATTATCTCCCAGTGCCACACTTCACCTTTCCTGTAAAGGAACACACTCTAGACAGACACTGGAGACCTCAGCTGCACCATGTAAAAGGAAATCAAGTGCTAATAGCACAAATGGTGGAGATATACAAAAGGAAAACAATTGTAAGAGCAGTCAAATGCTTATGGCTTCATTGGCATACGCTGGCATTTGTAGCAAACTCTTTTTTAAAATGGCTACTTAAAATTCAACCACAATCACAGAAATGGAAGTATTAATTCCAATTTAATAGAAAACAGCAGCACCCAAGGAGGGGAAAAGAAGAATATTGTTAGCTTGACTATTACACTCTGGTAGTAAGCCAACAAGGAAAAAAATCTGTGCCGTTTCTAGTTGAAAGTGAATTAGAAACAAAGTTATAAATCCTTCAATAAAGTGTGTGACTCTTATACCCCTGAATGATCCTAAGCTGTTAGTATCCTCAACCAATTGGATATTTTCAGGTATTTATGCTTGATTTATTCCTCCCTTTCCTCTAAAATACTGATACCTCAGGCATGGTAAAAACTGCAAGGAAGACCAAAAGCATTCCCCTCTCCTTGGAGTGTAACCAGCACAATCACAAATGATGAAACACAAAAACCCCCATAGGCTCTGATCACAGTGTACAGATAGAGGGATGCTTTCACAGGGGCATCTACGCCACAGATTCAGCTGAGGCTGGAAAGCAAGCCAGTCCTTCCCACACAGCCAGAGCTCACCGATGGCTAAAGCCAGCCCAAGCAAACGTCGAGGGGCACAGTAACACTTCCATTTACAGGCACATACGTCCCCGGTATGAGGGCTTAACAGACTGTTTCTTGCTCTCTGTTAACCGGCAATCAACAGATTGCAGACCCAGCACGACCTCAAGTTTAACTGCCTATATTATGGCAGAGGCTCAGCACAGGCCTTCTCTGCCTGGTAATATTTAAGATCAAAGTACAAAGTACTCCCACGGCTGATGGGAGTTGAAAAAGAGACAAACCTGACCCAGTATGAAAAGTGGTAGTCCAGCAGGGCTCTTTGCCTAGTTTTTGGGGAAAGATTTTACAAGGAAAAGAAAGAAAAAAGAGCAAGTATTTTCAAAGAAGAGTAGCAAGATCTTCTATAAAAATATGATCATCCAATGCAAGACTAGAGGGATGGTGAGAAAGAAGAAAAAGCATAAAGTGCTTTCTAATCTCTGTATTAGGTTTGAAACTAAGCACTTCTGCTCTTCAAAAACACTAAATGTCACTTCAGCTTTCTTCAAAAGATGCAGATTCTCAAGCCCAAGGCAAGCACCTCTTGCAGTCCAATGAACCCTATTTTCTGTTACACAACTGTTTCTTAATATGTCTACACAACATTATATGTTAGAAACCTTAGGAAAAGCTTTTCATAGATAAAATTGTCCAGGGTATCTGCTGTAAGGAAGGTGCTTGACATCCTCTTCACAGATCGCATGCAATAGCTCAGCCTGCAGATGCACAAGCCACAGAGCCTATACTGACCCTGCTCCACCTAGACAGGGCAAGTATTTTAGGTCTTTGTTCAACTAACAGGTTCTAAAACACCTACACACAGTTTGAGTGATAGCTATTCCAGTGAAAATGTGAAGAACTTAACAGATTTGAGTGCTCAACACTGAGCATTCATTTTCTTGAAGTTTTTCAGATTAGCAATGTCAGTACAAAGAAGAAAATGTGTATCTATATCATAAAGAAAACAATTCCACTGGGCAAGGTTCCATTCAGTCTAAAGGGTATTGCTGAATCAGTTTGCATATCAAGGAAAATTAAAAAGCAGATGACATTTTAAAATCAGCCTATCCCAAACACTGAGGAAAATAGCATAAATTCTTCAGTGCCAAAGACAGAGGAATAGAAAACCTCCTAAGTATTTCCTTGGTACACTTGCAATTTGCTTTTTTTTTAAAAAAAGCTATTTCAGAGAAGATGACTTAGTTACATTTGAGCATTTATAACGGGCTTTTTGCAACAGCATTCAAGGTTGATCCACTGTTGCTTTGGATTCCATTTCTAGCCCAAGTCCTGGGAAACAGAGGGAACTAACAGAGTAACAATATGCATTTTCCTTAACTCCAATAGGTCAAGGGCAAAACAACAGCTAATGCATTTGTGGTGCAAAATGAACACCTAACTGCCTTGCCTTTAACTGATGAAATAAAAAGGAGAAGCATTAATTCCATCAAGGACCCCAAATTCACAGAATTCAGCTACAGGCAAGACTAGGAGGTGGAAGAGGAAGTTCTCAGGAGCTTGGCCAGGCTGAGACAACTGCTTATGCAAGTTACTGAAAGGCAGTATCCCTTCTTTTTCTGAATACCTATTGGAACAGAGGCCACCAGACACTGAAAAATGAGATCCTAAGACACAAAACCATCAGACACACCATCAGTGTGACCATCAGAAATAAATGCATCAGTTGCACCCACTGTGTCAAAAGGCAATCTCCAATCAAGGAAACAGGAAAATTTGATTTCATATAAATGCAAGTGTCAAATGTTAATGATTGTCATGCAGCCTACTGTTTGATGATGTCCTTGCTCAGAAAAACTTGGTCATCTAATTCAAGTGCTATTTATTAGCCTGAGCAATGCCTCCAGAAGCCAAAGCCTGGTAGTACTTACAGTCCATCAAAACCTTTTTCTACTGACCCTAGCTACTCTGCAGTCCTGCTTACTACTCAGCATGTAGGTCTCCACTTGCAGGGGTTCTAGTTGAGCGCAGATGTCTGACCTGAAGCCACTAGCCTTACGCAGTTTGTTGAATAAATGCCTTGGGCCAAGTCTGGTGGCTGAAGAACATATTTTCTCTATTTCAGCACCAGGGAGACAAAACAAAATAAAACTTACCTTGAAAGCAGGAATTGTAGCTCACCTCAAGTACAAAGAGTAGTAGTTATTCACTGCAACCTTACTCTTCAGCCAGGACATTTAACCTGTTTCATTTTAAATACTGTCCATACCCCAACACAAGGGGAAGGAGTAGGCATGTTATTTAACATGAGGTGAAGGTGACAAGGGATGGCACTGGCAGCAAGATGCTGCTGCTTCTCTGTCCTCCAGAGTCTATTGAGCTTATCAGGTAGGCATCACCACATTAACTGGAGTTATTTACTTTTTCCATGATTTTATAGGTGACTTATGAAATTATTTCATAGTAAAAATACAATTAATGTCAAGAGATTATAATTCCTGACGGGTAAGGAAAGTAATTTCTGCATCTACTCAGAACAGCCAATTATCATGAGCTTAATTTAAATAAGAGCAAGTACAGGTAAAACCTTTAGTATCCATATCCATTAAATGTTCTAATCACTTGGTTTTTAACTGCTCAAAGATGGGTTTTGACTTAGAGGCTGGAAAGGCAGTCAACTTCAAGCTATTCTGGGCTATCACGGCTAGAATTATGAAAAAACAGGTAGCCCACCACAACATCCCGTGTGCCAGCAGCTGCATTTACACATGGAAATGTTGAAGAAACATTCCTGGAGAAAGGTATTTTTGATGGAAAAAGCTGTTGCACATCATGCAGTAGTTATGTGAAAATATATTAACAGAATAAAGCCTATGCACTTTTTTTTTTTTTTTAAGAAAAGCCTAATAGTTTTCCTAGGCATCAATGAAACTCGACAGCGTTTTCAGAACAAAACTTTCCGTAACGGAACAGAAAAACTTTTACATGCCTGTCCACAAACGCTGCATTTTTTGAGGAATTTCATCCTTTTGGCAAGCACTTAAACATGAGCATTGAGCACAGAAAAATCTAGGATTCCCTCTCCTATCTGACTTCCCTTGTCCAAGGGAAGAGAGGACAAGAACAAATGAGAACATTTGGCTAAACTACTAACATACAATTTTCAGCTTCCTCTGAAGGCTAATATCCAATCTCCATATCTAGCTCTTTTTGCTTTAGACCTCTGGTTTGACCGAACATGATGGTAAAAAGCTCACAGAAAGATGGGTTTTTTAACATTTTGTTCGCTTATTTTCTAAAGAAATGGAGAAACACTCAGTGACTTCTTTTGGGGAAGACGACCTTCTTTTTGAACCGCAGATGATTTTACTACTCACATATTACTGACTTTTTAATTAGTTCTGCAATACCAATTGATGGGATGGAAGGGGAGAACAGCATTCATGAGTCCTATTTCAAGTTCTGCCACTTGATTTGCTTTTATGACTTTAAATAATTCATTCTATTTCTTTCTCTAGCTCAAGTTTCTTCTTGTAAAAGATGGATAGAAGCCAGTATTGCCTACATTACAAAGGCATCAGGAAAATAAATTAATTTTCAACATGCTTTAAGGACCTGGGAGATATAGTTATGAACTCCAGAAGGATTATTCACTCCAAATAATAATATCTTAACGTCCTTAAAATGATAAATGATGCATTGTTACAGCATTATCCTTTACATCATTAACACTGAGATTATACCAAATCAGAGGTCTTCTTAAATTTATTTTCTAGCTTGATGAATAAGAAGCTTCTTGACTCACATGACAACTCTTGTTTTAACAGAAAAACAGCGTTAGATCGCTACAGCCTGGAGAAGGAGGGATTCACCCACATCCTCAACGCAGCCCATGGTCAGCGGAATGTGGATACAGGACCAGAGTATTATCACAACATGCCTGTGGAGTACCATGGAGTGGAAGCAGATGATCTCCCTACTTTCAACCTCAGCCAATTCTTTTATTCAGCTTCTAAATTCATTGATAATGCGCTTCAGGATGAAAGAAGTAAGGAGGGTGCTGAAAACGGTTAAAAACAGTTCAACACTTACACCATCTGATTAAAAGCATAGTTTCACAGCATTTGACCTTATAAAAAAGAAACTAGTCCAATACAGGTTAACAGAGAATATAAAGCTAATAGTAGGGAACCAGTTTAAGACAAGGTAATGGTGTAATTAGGACCCTTCTCACTAATACTAGCCCAAGAGCCCCTTACCAAGCACTTCGATAAAAGTCCTCATCACAGCTTGAATCAAGGTGTCCTGTCTGACAGAGATTTTTTTGTTGTTTTGACTCCATCATAAACACATCAGAGACGACTGGACATTGCACAGGTGCCACAAATCAGCTGTTTTTTCCTCAAGTTATCCTTATTAACGTAAGTTTAATGAATATTAGTTCCATAGTGGTGGGAGTAGAACACAAGCACTCAGAGATTCCATGCTGTCACTCCACAGCTTCATGCTCTGCAGCATTAGATTCACTCTATAAATATAGAAACCACCCTTCCTACCTGACCATCAGATCTACCCCAACCTATAACATTTATCTCTCTGCCATCTTCCAAGCAGCAGGAAACCAAAACAGCTCTGACAGCAGTAATCTAGAAACATTTCATTAAAGTCTTTGTAATTTCTCAGCTTGATTACTACAATTCATTATTTGGTGATCTCCAGCAGTGTTCTATCAGAAATCTTTACACTGATGTGAAGTGCTACAGCCTAGGCCTCACACTGACTTTCAATATTACTCCTACTCCTTCCCCCCTCATACTTGTTAAAAAAAAATAAAACTCTACAGGATATTTTACCAGAAACCAGTTGAGAAACTTAAGACTTTCCTGCTGACATATAGAGACCTTAATATCAGAGGGTCAGATATCAAGTTTCTAGCCTTGTGTCAGCTTCTGTTCTTGCCTGTTTAGCTCAGCTGTAGCCAGCTACTACTTGACTTGCTTCCAATAGCCAGCCAGGTCTTTACAATTCTACCCTTTCAGCAAGTACAGTCCACAGCAATAGTCTCTAGCCTTGTTCGGGAGAAAACCTTGAAAGCAGATCAGTTTTAAAAATCAAAGTCCTAATAGCAGGAGAAACTGCTCCAGGAGCTTACTTGCTTGTGAAGAAATGTACCTGGCATTTCAAAAAAGTACGTCTGAAGCACTGCCTTTGGAAAGGAGTGGATAACTAACACTCACCCGTGTCTAGCCATGGCTGGAGGCCAGAGGTCAGAATCAGACTGGAGTAGCTGGAATAAGAAATGCAGTCTTTTTCATTCCCACCACCCTCCTGTTTCTGTAAGACCTTTGTCTGCTGTACTGAGGTAGAGAAACAAGCACAAGGGAAGCAGTAAAGGCTAGAAAAAACCCTTGCATTCCAGTAAATATTGTGGCAAGAAAGGATGAGATGGGGTGGGGGGGGAGCATTAACCTTTTTGTTTCAAAACCACATCCAAGTCCAGGACGTTCTGAGACAGTATCAAGCACCAGTCCAGCACCGAACATGTAACCAAATCCAAAAATGACTGAATGAACTACAAAACAAAAAAGCAGATACTACCAACTGCAATAATTTCTGTAGCTGTGCAATGCCTGCCACATTCACATGGCTTTTAAACACGACAGACAGCTAGGAATGCCTCTGATGAAGGCCAATACAATAAAGACTTACTGTAATACTCATGAAGAAAAAGAGGAAGCTCTTGCCTTTATCATGAGAGAAAAGCACGCTATATGTATGCATATCTTATCTCAGCCAAAGACCCGAATAATGACACTATGCATGGCCCAAGGAGACACTGAGGCTTAAAGCATGACAATCGTTTCCAATAAACATCTACAGAACAGAATGACTCCAGAAGCCAGGCTGAAGAATGGACTGATGCCTCTCAGAGAGGAAAGAGTAGAGGCAACTAGTGTTCTCATCCAACAACATAAATGCATTATCAATGCACATCTAGCATAGAAAGGTGTTTTGCATTTCAAGTGCCTAATGAACAGGCTATTTGTGCACAGCTTCCTGACTGACAGAGCACCCAGGTTCCCAAACAGGATTTTATACTCAGTAACCAAGCACTTATCTCCAGTGTTAATGACATGGGACTTAAGTATGTGATGTTAAGCACTTCTGACCAGTAACACCATTACACCGTTTTGCTGCTTTGTATTAGAACTGAGCAAATGCAGAGAGAGAAAAGGGGGAAAAGAAGTAAGTTTCAACTTATGTGACCAGAATGTATATATTAATGATTTTTTTTTTACTTTAGCTGTATTACACTGCTTGGGGTGTGACCTTCAGCCAGCCAGCCAAGTGATCAAATTAATTGAATAGATATCTGCATACAATTATTTTTCCTGGGAAGTGCTCAACAGCCAAGGTTATTGAAACAAGTTGTCATTCAAATGAAGAAGGTTCTTCCTGCAACATACCAGAAACCTCGGCAATTTGGATGCTGTCAAAATGCAGTCCTAATGCAGTAATTCTGACTTAACATTCAAAATCTTTATGATGGTGAAGAAATTCCTTGATCAGAGCAGTATTTGCTGAGTTTAAGCATGGGTGACTGGACTTCTGAGCAGTTACAAGTTTTACAGGCAAACTGTAATGGTTCACAATTATGCATGCTGTCATTCAGCTGTGCATAAAGCTTTCCCAAAAAAACGCAATTCAGACCATAGGACAGATTAAAATTTTTATCAGTGAGGCCTCACTAACATGAAAGGAAGACATTATTTTAAGAGGCTTTTAGGTTCCCTATTATTCTACAGATTTAGTACTCATTCCCTTGCAATTTTAGTTCCTCAAGGTGTAGAGGGGAATGGCATTTTCACTCCATGTGAAAATGTCAAAGGAAAAATACATTAAAGACAGAGACAAAAAAAAAACCAACAAAGTGAAAAGAAACATATGACACAAAGACCCCAGGCATTTGACCAAAGACACCTCAATATTCATGGCTCCACCTGTGCTGCATCTAGACAGATACGTTTTCAAGAAACACAAACCCAAATCAAGTGAACAAAATAGCTCAGGGGACCTGTCACCACTCAGCAGACCTCTATCTCTGTGCACTGATAGTGGATATTCAGGCACTCCTTGAAGGATGTAAGTAATCAGAATCTGCAAGAGCAGACTCCCTTCTGGGGAAAGAAAGTTCAGCGTGGTCTTTGTGCTAGAATGGAAGAGGCTACAAAACAGTACAGAAGAGATGTGCTCTGCAGAAGAGGACCAGTGTTTTGCTGTAACAGGCAGTCAGATCTTGACTATTCACACACAGCAAACAATAGACTTCTCTTCAAACCAGCAGACATTTCAGAAAGTTGTACAGCCATTTTTCGCCTTTGTTAATAATATAAAACTACGTTTTCTCCTAGATCCCCTGCCACCCACACAAAGCAAAGCACTCCTTGTCCTATCATGTATTTTATCACCTCAACAGCAACCCATTTACAAGGTGGGAAGCTCTAAAGAGAAGCAGGGAAGGGCTGAACAAATGAGTTTTCATCCATTTTAAATATCTGCAGTAATAATAGAACGGATTACCAGGAGAGGAAGAGGCACTTTTAGTTATCAGAAGGACTGGAATTTTGCCAAGATGCCTCTAAGACTATCTGCTGGGACTAGGATGCAGACTGTAACCATTAATCCTCTAGTGTTGGCAGTTCTTGATGCATCCATTACACAGCAATGCTACTTGTGCCAAGACATCCTCTTGTGCCTGGAAGTAAAGGAGTTAATCAGCAGGAGTCATGGCTTTGCACCCAGCACTTCTCACTAGGCACAGCTGAGAGTGATAAACTATTATTGGCCCTGATAGTGAGTTTTTTTCTTTTCCACCCTCCCCCCCCTCCTGCGGCAATTGCTTAGCAGGGTGTTAAAGAGAATGCTCCAAATCTACTTTCTTCAGCAGCTCAATCCTTTGTGAGACCCCCTCAAGGGCTCTGAATCATTTTTGGAAATCTTTTGAAGTGTTTCAAAACCTGTCAATCAGACCTTAACCACTTACTGTTTTCTTCCTCCATGTCCCACAGACACTGCCAACGTGAAAGTTTCCACTTTGACTCACCACCTTGCTAGTATCCAAAGCCAAGGACTTTATGCCTCTGGAAGCCCCAAGTTAAACCAGGCAATGTCACAAAGCTAAATCTCAAGGCACATTTATCCAGAGATGAAAACTATTGGCAAAGACTCTGCATTCACAGGATACAAGTCAGGCTCCTACTGCAAGGAGATGATCATATTAGAATACTCAGAGAGATGATGGTGGGTGGTGGTGGTGAAACATTACTTTCATTCAACACAACAGGGTGACTAGCCAGAGATTTCTACAGAAGCATTTCTACAGTGTAAGACGTGGTTTCTTTCTACCCCCTGGTTATGTGCCCATGGCCTTTCTTATCCTCTGCCCTCTAAAATGGGCATAAATCTCAAAGGACATCATTGTCAGAACAACAAAACAAAATCGAATTTGGTTACTTTTTGTGTCTAGCTAGTAGAACTGAGAAAGGCACCCCACATGCATCCCATTTATCCTCATGGAAGGAGCATCTGACAGCATACCAAATCCTCCCACACCCCCTGTGCTTTGATTATTATTCCCAAACACAGAAATAAATGCAAACTGTGAGGCATGTAAGATTGGGCTGCAGTAGGGCTTGCTATGTTACTTAATGCAAGGCTGCAGGCCCTAGACCTTCTCTGTGAGCTGTGTTCACAAATAAAAAGATATCTGGTTTAAGATAAATGGATCATCTCTACTGTAGATGCTGTTCAGTTACTACAGTAAGATTTACAGCCTCAGGTTCCCCAGAGGTGAAAAGACAGGCCTTACAAATTGCTGGTTAAGGGTATTCAAACCATCAAACAGAGCAGGGGCACTACAGAAAGCTTCACTGTCAAAGAAAAGGATTACCCAGTGTCACCTCTGCATCACTTCTCTTTGTTCCCACAGACAAGGTTCTGGTTCACTGTGCCATGGGTCGCAGCCGCTCGGCCACACTGGTCTTGGCTTACCTGATGATTTACAAGAACATGACAGTGGTGGATGCCATTGAGCAAGTGTCAAGACACCGGTGCATCTTGCCAAACCGGGGCTTCTTGAAGCAGCTGAGAGAACTGGACATAGCGTTGGCACTGCAGAGGAGGAACAGCAAAAACAGCCTACCACCTGACAACGAGCAGAACAGCACCACCATCTAGTATTGCTCCTGGCAGGGCTCTGCTACTGGAAAAGAAACTCCACAGAAGGAGTGGAAGGGGAAGGTGTAGTTAATTACACAGTCTCAAGGATCATTCGTTATTTGCTAGAAAAAGTCATTTCAAATGCTGTCAAGAAGAGAAAAAAAGGGAGGCCAAATTTAAAACCCATCGTCTTACAAAGTCCCAGCCTTAGCAGAATTCTTTGTTACATCAACAACTAAGTTTCTCTCTCTGTAAGAAACCTTATACAGCACAAAACCTTAAAACTCTCCTCTAGCTCAGTACTCCCAAAATCCTGATCCTAACCCAAGCACACTGCCTTTAAACGAGTGCAGGCAGGCCCTCCTGAAGAAATTTTGCAGGAAAAACAGTGATGAATTGTTTAGTCCAGAGTCCTGAAGGATTTCACAGGAGTTTGCCTTTCTGTGTTGTTTCCTGGCATCTCCAAGTCTTCTTTCACAGTGATAATCTAGGGCAGCAGTGTTTAAAGAGCCTCCACACGAGGATCTACTACTCGCTCTTCACAATGTACTTTGCAGCACACCATGCAACATCCTTGAGGTCAGAGGCATAAGCAGCTACAACAGACAACAATTCAAGGAGATACATACACATGATATTTTAGGAGTTTCAGTTTTAATTTGCTTAACTTGTCCTAAATCCTTCAACTGCCTAAATTTTATAGGGTTCTATATATAAAGAAGTGCCTTCACATTGTTATGAGGAAGTTCGGTGCTAAACCTGTGGAGCCCCAATATAGCCCCTAAATAATTACAGATTATAACCAGTTCTAATGAGGTTTTAGAAAACGCAAGAGACACCAATGAAGCCTTTAACAAATACCAGTGACCCGACTACCCTGGAAAAAGCTGCTGCTGTGCTTCCAGACACTGTTTATATTTATCACTACCAAATGTTTCCTCCTATCTCAGCTTTAGTCACCTGAAGAGGTCATCATGCTTCTATATAATTGCATTTGTTAATAATATCATTCGTTGGCAGAAGTGGTACAAATACACTAATGGGAGTATTTCTGCCTAACCTTACTCCTTTTACCCTGTTTGACATAAATTACCAGACCGTGTTTTGACACAAGTGAGAGTTCTGCCACCACAGCAGCATTTGATATTTTTAAAATGTACTTTACAGGAGGGTGACAATTAAGCCACGTTTACCTTTCTTGTATCTGCTAAAAGTTCAAGTCATCACCCTTTCCAGCAGAATTTTGCCTATTTCAATGTATCAGGTAAGAGCTATTTGCTGCCTCAGTGCCTGTGAGGAATGACTTGGCCATCAAGCACACAGGAAAGTTCTCTTGGTCTTTACCACCTGACACAAGACTTCGCAGGTTCAGTGCAGTATGAAGTGTAGAAGTCTTGTATACTTAAAAAAGAAGAATACAGGGCAGAAACATGACACTGAAAACTGTGAGTATATGCTATAAGCCAGAGTTGAGCACAACTTTATACCATTTTTATGTATGTTAACAGCTCTTCACAGGCTTGCCATCTCTAGAGTGAAGACTTTCCTATTCCTTCACGTCTTTTTGGGGCCCAAAACCCAGTAAATCATTAATCTCTAAACACTAACTGTAGCCAAGGCAGCAGATACACATAATACAATGCATTTCATTTATCATTTGTATTTATCTGCATAATAAATACCTTATCTTTAAATTCTAAGACTGCAATTAACTACTGCTAAAAAACAAATGAGACATCACAATGTGAAAAATATTCATGATATAGACACAAACTCCGGGACTTACAGAAAATTAAGTATCTCTACACTTAGATTAGGGGGAAAAAAACCAAAACAAGTAACCAGAAAAAAAAAAAAGACCCAGAAAAAATAGGGAACTTGAAGTAATTTGACACTTCAAAAATAAATAAGCACTCACAGTATGGGTTTAGACTAAAAATATTTTTGGATGAGGTCCCTCAACTCTTTCCATCTACTTCCACAGGCATTCAAACGCATCTTTTTAGACCATCTTACTGTCTTCTGCAGTTTAATTCACAAACTCAAACATGGAACAGTTCTCCCAGCCTTGTGTTAGACAAACCTGACTTTCAGATGCACAGCCCTGCTCTTTCATTTAGGCTGATGGTGAAAGCTGAACACTCAGCTCCACGGCAGCAGCGTGTTTCTTCACATTAGCTTTAGAGACAGGAACCCTGTACCAAATGATATACCAAAACATAACAAATATCCACCAGGATTTCCCTCAGTCAAATTACATGTATCTTGCCATACAGCTTGATGACTGCTGTAACTGAAAGAGGATTTTTTGATTTATAGGCATAACGGATCACCCTCCGCACTACAGAAAATTGCCAGGGCCATTCTTCCTAGTTACCATGCTGGATATAAATGTAGTTTGTTTCCATCAACCAGCCTGCCTAATGGACAAATTAACATCTTATAAAACACACTGACTGTGATCTAATATGAAAGATTAGTATGTTTAGCAGCTCATAGTTTCTGCTTATATCACAGAGATTCTTACAAAGTTAGTAAAAAACAGCTTATATTTTGCCCACTTTGAGGGGATCAGGTAGCCTGAGTGCAACATCATTTACCATTCCTGTCTTTACTAAAGGGCCAGAGTGCAGCTTTCAGTACTGCCTTTTGGCAGCTTCCAGATGAAGTATGTTCTGCCTCAAAGACAAGTAAATATCTTCCCTAGAACCAGGTCTTGCCTGAAGGACTCAGCTGCTACAGCTGTGCCAATTAAACAGCTCTGAAGTAAACATATTTCTCATTTACTTCCCAGCTTTCTTGCCTACCATTCTCCCAGAATCCATTAGACTAAATCAGAAAAAACAGAAGTGACTTCCACAAGGCAGGCAACTCCTGCAAACTGCTAACTAGCTACTAATAAGTGTTAGCAGCACTGACTTCAGCTACAAGCCAGGTCTGTAAGGAACACACACAGAACAAGGCAAGTTTACCACCTCCTTGACAATCATTAGTGGTATGGAGTATTCTATTTGTCAAACCAAAGACTAGGATTGCACGGGCAAGGAAGCCTCCTGCATTCCACAAGAATCATCTACTGCAATTTTGTGAAGAATTTTTTGGGGACACTAAAAGGGGGGGCTAATTCTCATCTAGGATGGTGTTACAGTACATAGTCAAAACTGACATTGCAATGGGCACACAACACATAAAAGAAGTATATCTGTAGAGGAAAAGACAGCCTTCTTACAAAACAAATTTTAGTGCAGTAATGCAATTCATAGCTAAATAGTCACTACAGGAAAAAATATAGGAAAGCTCCTTGTCCTCCTGACAGGAATTCAATTCTGAAATTAAAAAGATAATATTGGAAACTTGCCTGTTGTGCACACACTATACATAGTTTTCCAATCAACCTTTAATTTATATATTGCAAATACAGAATTTTGGCAATATGCTGGAGTCAGAATGCTCTGTTTCAGGTTAGCACATATTTGAAACAGTAAGAAAGTCTGATTTGCTTTTATGTTACAGGCTTCGAAACTCAAAACTAAACCGCAGCAGATAAAAGACCCAGGTGCCTTTTTCATTCACTGCAAAAACACACAAACAAGAAATCACAAAGCATACTGCTACTTTGAGATGCAATTATTTAAAAAGACATGGTTGTTGCTAAACACACTTGAAGGCTGCACATAAAATGTGTTGAGTTCACCTTTCCCTTTCCTAAGCATAAAAAAGTTGACAGTTACTTTGTGAAGATGAAAACATAGTTTAAGTACTATGAATACTCTCTGCCTTTAATAAACAAATTTGACAATGCAAGTGGTATGAACCAAGATCTTTGTTGTATTGTGCTTTTCTTATCAAGTGTTCTGAACTCCTAAAACACAAGTTACTCCAACTTACCATTTCACCAGCAATTTCAGCTCCCATTCAGATCCACTGTCTTAGACTGCTGCTCCATTGTACTAGAACTGAACAGGTCACCCACATGGATCTGTAGTATCAGTTTCTTGATTTGGTAACACCATACAGTAATGGTTCTATTTGAAGAAATAAACTTTTCTTTTTATGTTTGGGTATGCGTAATACTACCTATAAAGCTGCTTTATATACTGGAATGGGGACACAGTTTTTAGTCAAGATGACCAATGCTTTCACCTTAGCCAGCAACCCTGCTGCAGTGTCAATGGGCTAGAGGGGGAGCAATCACGTTAGAAACATGTTAAAAAATTTTTACAAGGATTTTTTTTCTGGTGTAGATTCACACATACCACATTTGAACTTGTCCACTAACAGCTACATGGATAGACAGCCTTCTTGATATGTAGAGACCACCTACTTCTAGATTAGAAGTGTTTATGTGTGTATGTTTGTGTGTACCCATATCCATATATACAGAATTTGCATCATCTTGTCACCCAGCAACAATGACGAAGACATTACAATTCTATCATTAAAATACAGTTCAAACACCATGTCTGTTACTATCATATATCCTTTTATATTTATATATTAACACTTTCTATAGGAAAGAAGTTTCATACATTAAATATTGACAACCTTTTAGTGTATTAAATACATATTTATTCAATATTTTATTAAGATTATTTAAAAAAATAATCTTAGATACTCTTTATTTTCACAAGATGTATGCAATTATGATGAGTAACCTACACTTAGGCTCTAACAGCCTAATCCAAACCCCACCAACTTTAATGGGCTTTAGATCAAGCATGTGAGAGCACCGTAACAAACACTGTTTCAGGAGGTAATTCCCATGCAACATCAAACTATGACAAGACACAAGAGGCTAAAAATGGCTCATCATAATTTATTTTATGTTAAAATGTACAGCTTGGGGGGGTTTGTTTTTTGCAGTTTTTATTTTTGTTGCTTGGGTGGGTTTTTCGTGGGTATTTTTTTAAGTGACTGACTAAAAAGATAACAGATAAATACAAGAGTGTCACTGGGTCCTATTTTTACATGTATCAAGCCTCTTCTGTTCGGCCCTTACAGTCACTCTGTACAGGTACAAAGGCTACAAAAAAGGAAGCAATATAAACAGACACAAATAACTTTTGCCTTTTTACATGCGATTTGTAAGCTTAGTTTGAGCTATTCACACGCTACTGCTCTATTTTTTCCCTTAAAAAATAACTCCAATATTTTATAAAGATAGAAAAATCTACAGATGGAATGAAAATGTAAAGTTAGAGGCATTTCCATAAAATAGCAACTTTACACCAAATTCACTACTTTTTTTTTTTTTTTAAATCCTGCCAAGTATTTGGACATATACGAAAATGTTTCAAAACTTGACAAATAAACACTGAGATGTTTCAATCAACCAAAAAACATAACAGTATTTATAAAACAGAAAGCTGCCTTTTTTCCTACCCCAGCCCCAAAGAAACTGGTCACAAGAATGGAAAAGAGTCTCAACTTTACACTAAACATACAGCAATAAAACCCTTTGAACTAACCAAAATGTGAATAGCTTTTGCAGCTTTTTTTATTATTTTTACAAGTTTTATAATTAACAAAAATATAGTTCTGAGTTTTTTACCCCTCAAACTAGGGTAACCTAATCAAGGCAAAAAAATTAAGAAATGGCTTACTGTTAAGCACAACACTTGTACAGTACTACAAAATGCACTGTCACTAACAAAGACATTAGCGGCATGCAGAAGTGTCACCTTCAGAAACAAAATAATACAATAAAAGAACTGCTAAAAGGCATTTACATGTGGGGAAAGGAGAGAGAAAAAGCTCATGATCCAGTACTGTCTGATAGTTTTGGAGTCTATTTATCCACATTTTTAATGGGAGCAGGCACATAAAATGGCTCTGAACCATCAGCTGCTGTGTAATTGCAGTTCAAAGAAAGAGTTCTTCCTTTCCAGAGAACTTCAAGCTCAATGAAATAAACAGAAAATGGAAAACCATCTAATTCCCCCCAAAGAGAAGTTAAATCTCACAAAGTTAAAAAAAAACAAAACAAAAACCCCAAACGAACAACCAAAAGAAACAAGAAATAAAGAAAAACTTGTATAAGGCTTTCTGCTGCATACAGCTTTTAAATGGTGCCAACAAATGTTTTTGCATTCACACCAATTGCTGGTTTTGAAATCGTACTCTCCAAAAAGGTATTTGTGCAGATCAATCCAATATGCCAGTTTGGTAGTGTGTCTCTCCCAAGGGCCTACCTTCTCATGTAGGATCCATTGAGAGACTGTTTAGACATGCCTGTATTCATGTAGCCATGATGGCCTGGAGGAGTGTACATCATGTTACTGTGGGGTGCTGTCTGCATTGGCTGCTGTGCATATGGCTGAGTTCCCATCATTCCCATCTGCATCTGCATAGGGTACTGGGGGGTTTGATTCATATACCCATGATTACTGTGATAGCCACTATTCATCATTGGCTGGGACATACTATAACCATTCATAGCATTAAGGGTATTCATATTCATGTTCACTGAATTGACATTATAAGCTGGGGCTGGCATCAAATTTACACTCATGTTCATACCACGCTGCATTGTTAAGGTCCGTGCAGGCCCTTGCATGGCCACAGTCTGTGAAGCACGCCCATAGATTTGTGGCTGATGGGCTGCAGCAGCAGGTGGCAGAGGCGTGGATTTGGTTCTTACAGAAACGTGACCTTTGCCGGTCATCTGAGTCTGCAGTCTTTGGGTGTGGGATATTCCAATATTTGATGAAGTCATATTACGCTGCAAAAGGGGAGGTGGCAAATTCATGGGAGGAGGAGTAAGGTTGGGGGGAGGAGTCATGGTAGCCTGTGCTTGGGGTCCTCCAGGAACAGCATGTGGAGACTGAGAAAGCTGAACAAGCCCTGTGTTACTTAGGGGGGCGGACAAAGAGGCACTGTTTGCATAGGAAGTTACAGCAGCTGAATGGCTGTAAGGCAAAGAATGATCCATAAGCGTATTAGTTAACTGTTGCAGTTTGGCAAGGCTGAAGGTGGCAGATGGCTGTGAGTAATGCCCTGCTCCAAATTCACTCTGCCCCATTCTTTCATATAATCCAATGTTGGCATTGCTAGTCTCGGGGATTTCAGTTAACTGCATAGGTGGTGTAAAATTAGCAGCCATGCTGCACTGGGATAGCTGTTGGTTGCTGCTTGGAGGCCTTTCAACAACACAACCTTGGGGAGATTTTACATTGCAAGTGGGAGGAGAATTGATGTTTGCTTGTTGCATCATACTGCAGCTTCCATTAATGCTAGACATCTGCTGGGTCACTGCACAGCTACTCTGTGTTAGGTTACTAGATGTAAGGCTACTGTACGAGCAACTGTTTTGAGAAGAGTTGTTTCCACAGATACTATTACCCATTGTAGAGTCGTAACTGCTTGGGTTTTCATAGTTTTCTGTTGTGCTCTCAATACTTCCTAAATCACTAAAGCCACTATCCACAACTTGTTGTGAATGATCAGAAACTGAGGGAACATCCATCATTGGGCTGGTCTCCATGTTCTGAAGAGACGGCACAGAAATGGCACTTTGATCTGGGCTGATCTGAGCATAGCTGTTCTCTAAAGGAGCAACATTTGGACTATTAACAGAACGAACTGACTGGCTGGGATGAGAGTGCACAGATGAAACTGGGCTACTGTGGTCAGACTGCTGACAATCATCCAGTGTGGTCATCTGGGGACTTTGGTCATTATGGGCATAGTTCTGCAAACTCCTACAGGCCTCTTGAGTCTCTGCACAGTCCTGAAATGTGTCTTCATGTTCACTTGTTTCTTGGGTTAGAGACTGTACTGCTTGAACCGTCTCTGAGTCTATCTCCATGGTCTCAGTACTCTCTCCCTTGAAATCGGAATGTAATTCTTCACCAGCTTTTTGGTCCTGGTTGTTACCTGTATGATCATCATCAGATTCAGGCACTGGGTCTGAATCTGTAGCAAGTTCTTTCTGGTCACTTTCACACTCATCAGCTGCAAGGTCAACACCACAATCCATTAACTCCTCCTGATTCGAATTACCAGTTTGAACATTTACGTCTAAAAAAGATTGTTGTGTTTCCAGCATTTCCTTGAAAGCTTCACCAGGCAATTCCTCTTTCTCGGCTTCTGTTGAACCCATGTGGCTATCATCTTCATCATCTGCATCATGATCCTCATTGTGAGAAGGTTCTTCATCCTCCTCCTCCTCTTCCTCCTGATCATCCAAATGCACAGACTCCTCTTTTTGCACAAATACTTCTTCTGCTTTGTCTTTTTCTTCATCTTTTGAATTGATTCCACCCTCTTCTACACTTCTTTCTACTTCCCCAGCTGTCACGGCATCATTTTCTTGTTTTTCAAAGGGTTCACTGGGTGTACGCAGAGGTTCAGGTTCTACCTCTTTCACCTCATCCTCTGGTGGTGGCAATACTTCAACAGGTTCTTTTACAGTTTCCTCCGTAACAGTAGGAACTGAGCAGGGCTTGTCTTCAGCCACTTCCTTTTGTTCTTCCACCAGCACCTGATAGTCAGGCTCCAGAGGAGTCTCGGGTGGAGTGTATAAATTAAGCTTAAAGCCAGGTTTTCTTTCTTTGCTTTGCCTCCATTTAGATGGACCACGCTTAACTCCTTTGGGCCAGCCCTGCTTATTCTTTAAAGGTTCGAGATTGTCTTTAGTGCTTTCTTCCAACACAGCTACATCCTCTGTATTATCTTTGGGAGGCAATAGAGAGAAGAAAAAAAAAGTCTTAGCTTGCACAAAGTAATCAGTATTTTCAAATATAAACCCAAAAGTAATTTGTAAAATCAAAACATATTAAGAAACTGTGAAATGAGCTCTAAACAGATCTTAAACCACAATGGAATGATACAGTATCTACAGCTCAAACACGACCTCCTCAGACATATTATTGTTTAGTGGCCTTTTAACAGTGACTATCAAAACCACCGTTTATATGTAAGGAGAACCCCAGAGATTTAAATGACATGTAAACTACATCAAATATTGACCAAATATTTGATTTTCAACATTTGGTTTTAGAATACAAGTATGCCATCACTTTATACAGACACTGATTTAATGCATATTCATCTTTTTTGACAGTGAGAGTCTGGAGTTTCCTGTTTGACCATTCTGGAGGACAAGCCATAATAAACATATAATAATGTTTTAGTACCAACACTGAAAAAAAAAGTGGTTCATTACAGTATCTTCTCACGGGCAACATATCATGACACAGCTCACAACAGATGACAGAAGGCAAAAGATAACTGAAATTAAACAGAGCGCAGCAGAATACTAAATTAATCCATTCACTATAAAAAAAGTACCCAAACACATTCACCCCTTTCCTTTCTCCCCAGATACCACCTACATGTACCCCAGAAAAAGGGAGAAGTATCAAGATCCAACATGCTGCACTTGGGAGCGTAATGGCTTTAGTGACACTCCTTTATTGTTATAGCACTCCTGCAGTCAGTTAACGTGATGACATGGTCCACGAACAAGTACACAACATCAGTCTAGTTAAAACAGTGCAAACCTGACCACTGGGACATAGCCAGAACACTCAGAACCTGCTACTTCTAGTTCAATTAATTTCTGTTGAGAACCAGGAAAAAGTAGTAATATTCTAAGGTACCTGTGCACAGGTTTGTAACAGCACCAACACAGTTGCTCTGGTCACGTAAAAGCTGTTTAAAGTGGGCATCAGAGCACGATCCCTCAACTGAGGACCACAAAGATGAAACTTCCCATGCAATTAGAAAAATACTGAAGTAGTACCTACTTGCTTCTTAGAGAAAATACACAGACCTGAGAATCTAGTCATTCATTCTGGAATTAAAATTTATAAGCACAATTTGAGAGCCAGGAGGTCAAGGGATGAGTATACATTCAGAAGAGTTCATTAGTAGTTCCACTATTCACCCACTAGCTTTTCTGACAGGAAATACCCTTGAAATTAAACTAGATTATTTTTGAAAGAACACAGTTAAAACTGTCTGTCACTTTTGTGGAGAAAAAAATAGGGACCCTGGTGCTGAGGATATAATGTGCCACAGAAGCAACAAACATTTCACTGAATTACCAACAATGCTGAATAGAAAGATATCTGTGTAAATCGAATCTTACTTTTTGCTTATATCCTTCACCAAGGATACAAAAACTATATTAGACAATATGCAGTTGTCTGGAACTATGTACTCTTTGCTCTGTTGAGTATGCAAGGCCCTGTTGTAGGGACATAACAGTTGGTTTTGACAATATGACAAGGAATGCAATGGCTCAGGCTGGAAAACACTTGTTTAATGAACACAAAAAGCAAATTATAGTATCAATGGGTCAGGAATAGCAGAACTAAACATAATAAAAAACAAAACAAAAAATATGAAGCCACCACTGAATTCTGAATTCTAATAAACTACATGAGATTAATGCAGAGAGCGTTTTTAAGACCATAAGATTTTAAGACCAAAATGGCTAAATACAATAAAAATTTCTAGACTTATGACAAAAAAACCCACTTCCTTTAAAGGTCACCCAACCAAATTAATTTTGCAAAGATAAGTCTACCTGTGCAATTTTCATCACTCCTGTAACAATGAGTATCTTTCTCCTTGTTCTGCTCTTCTTCCTCCTCCTGTTTCTGCTGCCCAGGTTGATACTCAAAAGCTTTTCTAATCACAGGCTTCAAGTCATCATCTTCTCCATCCATCTCACAGGTGGGTTCCAGCTGTGGCATGGGACGCTCTTCGTCTGAGTTATCAAATGGCTCATTCAACACCTCTGTTGTTTCAGAAATTGTCTCTGTTGTAACACTGCTATTTATCCTTCTGCGTTTACGGCCCCTTTTCTTTTTCAGTACGAAAGGTCTCTGAAAAATAATTCCACAAATGTAACTGTTCTTACATTCCCGTTTGTTAGCTGGTTCTGGACATAAATTTTTGTAGAGCGAGTTTACAGAATCTATTTACTCATTCAAAAAAACACCTTACATTGCATCAAATTCAAATGTAGACAGAATCTAAACGTAAAATGTGTAAATACTTAAAACAGGTATGTATACATGTACCCAAAGCTTTCTCCAGGTGAAAATTAAGACCAGAATTTTCTTCATATTGAAGTGCCTTTTGCCTTCTTCTGTCAAATAATATTCACAGCACTATTACTTAAATTGTACTTACACATTTTTCCTCTGTACATTTAAAATTCCCCAACAACCTTCACAAGTATCAAAGCTTATTCTTCTATATTTCGGGTTTCTGCTATTTTTAGAAATAAGTATGTACATCGAAAAATAGGTAACAGCAAAGAAGTGCATGTCAAAAATCCTACAGTTGGTTGCTATAAAGAAAAAACTCCTCAAGGTTTTCTTTTTCTATTATTCTGCATTCTCAGAGATTTACAGTTACTTTAAAGTCTGCTCTTTTGAGGTACAACTAAAGGGACACTCCAATTTCCCAATTCTCACCTGAGACACCGAAATACACAGGCTAAGGTGAGTGTTTTAAAATTTTGGGATTCTTACATTTACTAATTTAAGCCACTCAGAGAGCTGACTTTTCAAAGAAATTAAGAACTATGCAAATACAGGAGTAACCAGAATTTAACATTTAGACCTCCAGTAAATTAGAAGAACATGGCTAAAAAACCCCTTTTAACAGCATTCTTTTGAGAAACAGTATTCCCCTTTTAGGAGTTCCTATATTAAAAAAACAATAAAAAGACAAACCCCATGAGCTGGACTCCATCCTAGTACGAAAAAAAGAAGAACCATTCAAATATTGAACCAATACCATTGACCAACAGCAGAGGGCATTCACTGGTTTAAAAATTAACAGGAAATTCTGATTTTTTTGTGTCACTAGTATTTTATGGTTCCATGAAACATCCAAAAGATAAAAAACTGAACAGAGGGGAAAAAAAAAAAAGAGAAGAGAGGAGTTGTTAAGCGTCCAAATAACACAGAAAGGATTAAAACAGTCTAATTCATGTTTGTAAAAAAACCCGAGATTGTTATTTTGATGGTAACCATTTGATTGAAATCAGAGACAAATGACTTTAAACCAAACCATTGAAGTAACACACCTTTCTTTTTATGGCCAGTGACTGTGGCTTTGTCAGCCGGGGAGGTGAACTCTGTTGATTCTCATCCCCGCCATCCTCCTCACTGCTTTCTTTAGATTGTTCTGTGGATTGCCCTCGCTCCCCCACCACTGCCAAACTTTCTGGAGATCGCAAATATTTATTTTTAGATTGTACTTTTGCAGGTGATTGCCTACTGTTAGTTCTTGTGGAGAATATTTCTTGCTCTTCCTTTTCCCAGCAGCTAGCTTGTTCCATAAGACGCTCAGCCTGAAGGGTCGAGGTTAAAATAGCAGGTCACTGAAACAGCATTTACTTAGCCATATCCTCTGTGTTCAGCTATATAGTTAAAGTAAGTCAACTCTGATTAGCACTCCTGGCTAACCTAGCAACAACATTTCAGCTGAATCATCTAGCAGCTCCTTTACAACAGTTAACAGATAACAAACCAAAGAAGATTGCATTTCATGGGATATTTAGCACTATTAATGATGCAGCGAATTGATTTAAGTCCTTCAGCACTACATTACATGCCCACTGACTGGATCACTTTGAGCAAGTTCAGAACACAAAGAATCGATTGACAGTGCAGCCCCTGAGCTCTGCACCAAATTTGATCTGATTACATGCTCTTTGACTACCTCAAGAGTGATAAATACAGCTCCATGACAAGTGATTCACATTTTAAGTTATCATATTCATCCCCTCAAAGTTAGCTCAAAATGTCTTACTGCACAGCTTCCAGAAATTCTGCATTACAGTATCACTATCTTCTACCACTAAGCAGTGGTCAAAGCAAAAACTGCTCTATTTAAGACAGACTAAAGTTGAATATTTGGAGTTACGAAATCCAAAGGATAAGAAATTCAGAAGTCTCTGATATTACCTCCTTTTCTGCTTCTCTCTCTTCTTCAGAAACTGCAGCATTAGAAACTAACAGAGGAGTCCATCTCAAGCTTTCAGGATCTACTTCATTGATCCGTGGATTCGCTTTCAGTTTCTCCATATGACTTGAAATCAGCTTTTCCCTTCTAATAATTACAAATCTACAATCAAATAAACAGTAATTTAATTTAGAAAGTGATCACCTAATACAGCCTTTCTACAGTTTAAATCATTTTGCACAACAACCTGTGAAAGTAGATGGGTAAATAAGTGGATACATCAAACTAAAAATACCAGCTGACACACAGCAATAACATGCTCACACTAGAGACTGTTTACTAGAGGAAGTGAGGAAACAACAGGTTATGAAGTGAAAGTTCAATATTAAACATCACTAGGGCAACACAGACGAAAGTAAAGGTTTTATAGTTGACTATTCAAGAGGTTTAGTGTTGGCACTTGTGTCACACTGCCAAAACAATCTCCAATTTTAATATTAAGCACTAGCATAGACAGAAAACACGGTGGATCATCATGTCAGAAGTGAGAAAGTCATAATATTACTACTGAAGATGTCAGTTAATAGGACAAGAAAGTAAGCTAGAAACATAAGTTTTCTAACAAAGCATAAAAATGTACTGTAGACCTGTGCTTATGCAGTACAAAATGATTTCCAATTAACTACAATCAAAACCAGGTAAAGACTAATAAGATAGCACACTATACTAATACACTACCATGTATCCCACCAAACTCCTCTGTTACAAAGAACTACACAATTCCAAACAACAATTCGCAAGAATTTCAAGTGCTGTAAAAACCAGTCTGGTTAAGTAATAACATTATTTTTCACTGAGATAAAGTTTAACAACAAAATCAGATCCAAGTGAACTCTTTTCACAGAATTGTGACAAACTTCTACTTCATTACATGTAAGAAAAATTAACAACATGTAGAAAACAGAAAGAAGCAATACCCAATTTCTAAGGTAAGTGTCTGACAGGAATTTCAAAGATGTAATTTTTTTTCCTGTCTCAGTCAGTGACCTTCTGGATACCCTTAGTCAGGTCAGTTGATGTCCCTGTCTAAGCTTTAGTATCTATGAAAAGAGACTAACTGACCTTGGTCATAAAGTATTTTAAATTCTGTAGGTGAAAAAAGAGTTATTTTCTAATTGGGTGTCAGTATTCAGGGCCTATAATAATTTGTGACAGGGCAGAAGCAGCATAAAAGTGATGAATACATATTTTATTCTCCCTTTAAATACATTTGTCCTCAGGTTGACCATACCTAAAGTACCCCAGAAAGCTAAGGTTTTAATGCAATGACAGCACCCCTCTTACTACTCTCATCACAGCATCCTGAAAGCCAACCTCCTTTTGGAAGACTTACATTCTAACTAATTCAAAATTCACTAGTTTTGAATACTAGCACTGGTGCATATAAAAACTACCAAGGTCAGCCTTTTTCTGATTTTATTGTTTGGCAACCCAGTGTCCATAAGGCAGCTTTGCTTAATTATAAAGTTTCTATGATTGGAATATCCAGAAAGAATTAAGAAGCATTTCAGAAACACAAATACCATTGAAAGTCATTTAAGACATTTTATGGAAAAAACAGCCCAAACAGGAACAACAACCCACTTAAACTCTGAAATATCCATCAACATCATTAAGAAAGAAGATATTCCCAAAACAGGAACTCAAACTCACCTTCTCAGTGCACTGACTTTCAACACTGATTGTAACATTAAATAGAAACTTGCATTACCAGTACCTCGAGCAGGAGGACTTCATGTAGAGCTGATCTGATCCCATGGTTTACATGATTCAGTAATGACTGAAAACAGGGGTGTGGAAAGAGACTGCCACCCACAAACCCAAATTTTTCCCTCACTGGTATTCAAAACAAAATATTCTCACAGCAAGAGTCAGGAACTGTACTTAGGGAAGATTATACTGAATGAAACTAAATTCTTAAGCAAAAATATTTTGAGCTGGCAGCTTACTTCTAATAACCATTAACACGAAAGAGGATCCAAAAAATCAAGAAGAAAAACTCCTTATATAAGACCACCCCATTTAACAAGACCCATCTGTACTGACTTCTTCAGTAAGATGGTTATCACTCATTTTATAAGTCAGACTTTTTCACAGACATTTTTCACATCAACGGTTTTGTAAGTAGAGAATGTTTTGTCTCAGTATTTTTAAATTTTCCTTTTTTCCACAAGATTCACTGACCTATCTTCTCTTTTATCTATCATGCTATGTTGCTGCAGGGTTGTGGCAATATCATGTGGACACATTCCAGTAGCTCGGCTCATTCCTTTGATGCTGATTTGCTTTTCATGGTGGCAGTTCAGGTATTCCAATATGACACTTTTCCAATAAGCCAAGTATGAGAGACGACCCAGATCAGACAATGGCTTTTCAGGGGATCCTGCTTGACCCTCTCTTCTAGAAAGCAAATAGCCTAGAAGAAAAATCGACAGGATACTTTATGGAGATAACAAAAGTAAGGAATTTTAACTATCCCTTAAGAAAGTTGGAATTAATACAAAGATCAACAGCATGATTGACTGAACTACTGGAAACTCTTGCAATTAAGGAAATCCTATCCATAAAAGAGATGAGTTTTCATCATTACAGTGACATAGGAAAAGATCAAAATCCTTGTGAGAGACTCAGCTCTTATGCTATGAGAATCGAACATGAACCAAACCCCCTCTTCTAATCACAAGGCAAGGAGGAGAGAAAAAGCCAACTCAGAACAAGTCCCATCATACATGTTCTCATTTAGAGCTACAACTGTCTGGCCTTTTGAGAAACTTTTACACCTGAGTTAACTCACTGAAGTCAAGAATTGTCAGAAGAATCTCAAGAGGAAGTATCATGGGTAATATCAGTTAAGCCATTTTTCTTCAAGAAGCCCCAAGTGACATAAGTTTTTGATTAAACAGTTAGTAGTTGTATTTCAGAGGTAACGTATAATTCACAAGATGAGTTACTTGGAGAATTAGTTAGGAGAAATAATTAAAAAATAATCTCCCTTAATTCACTTTTAAGAACATTCACATAATTCCTGCTTGCAGTCTTCAAGACAGTAACAATCCACTATTATACAATATACCCCCTTTGTTTTATATTCCATAGATGTTGTAAGCCCTTTTTAACTCTTCAGTTTTAAGAGGATTTTACAATTTGAAGTAGAACACACCTTCTAGGAGATAACAGAAGATGCCATCAGCAAAACTAATTCAGGACAGAGGAAAAAAATAACTAATAAAATGTATCCTCACACAGTAATTCATCCCTCCATGATACATAATCTACACTGTGTCTTATAAACACTACCAAAACATAGGCCTTAAACACCAGGCTTACACAATGCTTACTCCACTGTAAGCACAGACATTATATTTATGGAATCACATTACTCAATATATACAGTTCTTGTGCCTTCCAATTAATACTTCTTTTCCCACTCAAGTTTTTTACTCCTTTTATTTTTCAAAGCTTGCTTTAAAACATATCCACGACAGTGATGTCATATTTGCTAAACAAATCCTCCTAACCTCTTCACAGAGTTTCTCCTAATCAAGTTAGCTATAAATTAAAGGCATATGATTAACATCCGGGTTTGAGGGAAGCAGTGGCAGTTTCCTTATTTTGCTGTATGGTCTACCATATGCAAACCGTACACACACAGAGCTATTTTACTTAGACAAAAACATGAAACGCAAATATATCTCTATATTTATTCAGCTTGAAACATTGGTCTTCCCTTTCTCAGATGCAATACAAAAGGTCCACAACAGAGTTCAGAAGACACATATGCACAGGTAATCATAGTCTAACCTCCAGTTTGCAGAAAAAAATTTATACAGAAAAGCAGACATCCGCCTACATTTCAAGTGATCACTAACAACAGAGATACTGAAATAAGTAGTGCACCTTTCATATCTGTTAGCATGATTGATGATAAAATGCTAGATCTTCAGCAGGAATACCATCCCACATTTGCCTACTTCTACACAGCCACATGAAGCCTGCCTACATTTGCATGGTACCATTGGAAACTCAACAAGTAAACTATTCTGTTCTACAGAAGAAACACTACCATAAAAATTAAGAAAATGAAAGTGTTTTAACATTTGAAATTACAGCATATTAAACTATTTTCTAACTAAATGATACATCTTAATACATCCTGGTGCTACATGCAACTACTGTTGATACTACACGCAACTACTGTTGACGGGAAATGCCAAACTTCCCATTCAAAACCACAATGCATCCTGAATAGTTTGAAGACAAAGAATTCTTTAATTGAAACTGCACAAAGTTGCTTTAATTCCAACAACTGCACAAAAGCAGACCTATAGCATATCCTGCATAATTTTAGACAAAGCTTCACTGTATCAAGAAAGAATTCTGCATCAGCTTGCTTGTAACATAGACAAGTTTTATACTGCAACGTCACTGCAAAACTGAGACAATAGAAGCAGTGACAGAAGTCTCAACACATAAAAAGAGAGGGAGAATAACAGATTGTTAAAAATAAATCCATGAGAACTTAGTTGCTTCAAGTGACTTTACAGTTTACCCTACAAACTTCACATTCAAGAAATCTTGGGCACTAAGAGAAAGTGTTTGTGGGGTGTTTGCAAGACCTAGATCTCATTTTTGTGTTTCACTACACTTTAAAGTTACTTTGACAAAACCTATTCCCTCTTTCTCCACTGTCATTTTCCTCATAGATAAGAGGGTTCTGTCCATACTTTCTTGGTAAACATATGAAGCTTAATAAGAAACCACTAGCAGGAGTTTGGAATCATTAGTTAGGTAACCACAAGTGTCTTAGAGTTTTAACAGTATATCCTGGCTCATTGTATCTTTCCTATGTCTGGGGATTTACAAACTAGTTTTTAGTGGTCATTTTCGCTCTACATTAAGGCAGTGAAACTTTACATTCATGGCAGTAACATCTGTCAGTATTCTTCTATCATTATAAAATATAACCTACGCTTTTCCAAGATACTCGCATTCTACAGGATCAAAAATACAAATCAGAGGTAATAGTCTCAATCACATGTAGCCAGCACTGAATGGAAAATCTTTTAACAGCTTTTGCTATTTGAATGACATCTATTAAATTAAACTTACCAAGAGACACCAAGTTATTGATCTAAGTTGCAGGTAAACAAAAAACACTGATCTTGGTAGCTCATGTAAATATCCTGAAGCATCTGAAATAACCACAATATGCCCCTGTTAAACAGACACCCCCAGTCTCACTGTGCCTACATAATCTTAATAATGGATAGCCTCAAAGTAGTAACCTGAAAGAACTTTTTAAAACTATAATCCCTGATATCAGACTATGAACAACAGAAACACTCACAGGACAAAACAGAACTATTCACCCCCAAGTGGAAACAAGTCAGACTGTGTGCTATGCAAAAAAGAAAACCACAACAAAATATAAGACCAAATCTAGAACCAAGAGTTGTCTATCTTAGCTTCTGGGCATATGATTACTATCACAAAATCCAACAGCCAAAATACCAATAATGATTTTTATTTCTTGCTTTATCTCTATCCTTCATAACGAAGCAACAGAGCACATGCAACTTACAGCCTTCCATTTTTGTCATGTAAACCTTCCCAGAAACACTAAGGTTTTATCTTATTCAAGATTTAAAACAATTAGAAGAAATGCAAACTGAAAAAGGGAAAGTTATAACAACGTACATGAATTTTATGCCTTCAACACAAATTCAGGAGATAGACATTAAAACACACATTTAAAGAAACTGACTCGTAGTTATCTTGTAATTTCAATCTACAGCATTCCTAGTAACTCCATTGAAATAGCTACAGCAGAGTCCACAACATACTTATATGAAAACAATAACTTTAGTACATCTGTGTCAGTCCCCAGAAACTTTGTTAGTTACCTGCTGATTTTGTTATGCTTGGTTCTGTATCTTCAAACAAACAGCACGAGATCAGAGGTCCAGCTTAGCAGTACCCTGTTCTGACAGTGGCCAACAGAGAAATCGAAGGGACAGACTAAACCCAGCAACCACCACATGAAACTCACACGCAAACAGAATTTATCTGGCTCCATGCAAACAACCAGGTGAGGATAACGACCACACTTTTTGGCATTTTGTAAGAACTTGGTAAGTTTTGTTAAGTATTGCTTCCCTTTGCAAGCAGCATGGAGTCCACCTTCCTCCTCCATTCACTGCATTTACCTGCGTTAACTCGTAGGAATCTTTATTGTCATGTCTGCTGACGTGAGGTGAACAGACTTGTACTTCATTAGCTCTCTCCTGAAAATCTTCTAAAAATCAGCATCATATCAGCCCTCTTCCACTCCTGTGCCATGAAAGCAGTTTTATGCACACTTCAAGTTACAAACTGCCATGAGCAGCTATTTCATTAAGTCTCATATCCCCAAATCCTCAAGACATATCCTTCTTTCCCAACCATCCACTCTTAAACATCACTACCTCAGCTTTATAATATTAAGCATAAATCACAACACAGTTTTAAATGTAGCTGGAGACAGCTGAATTGAATTTTATTATCTATTGAAGAAATAGATTTGTCCCTTTGCTTTCAACATCGTAGCAAAGACAGCACTCAAAGGTATAAGACGATAGAAATGTGGACTATACAGAGGCCAGTGAAATACAAAGCAGCAGCAAACAAAGTGTTGAGGGTTTACTCTGGACTAATTTTTTTCAAACCTTTTACACAAGATGAGAGAAGTTTTACACAGACAAAAGAGACTTGATGGGGGGAATAATATTAAATTTATTACCAGTAGGATAAAAATTAAAGAATAATACATACAACAATTCTAACTAGGTTTTCTTATGAAGAAAATTTTATGTATTTACAAAATTATCCCTCCCCCCTATACCAGTCCAGGAGGAGAAAAGTCTCTTCTCTACTTTCAGGGTTATAGTTCCTCTAAATCAAATTTGCAGCACTTGAAAGTTTTCTTCTATTATCTCCAGGGCGACAGCTCCGATCAGTCGTAGCTGGAAATCTCTCTCTCTTTCTCTCTGCTGCACGTGGACCTCAGGACTGTCCCTGCTCCTCCCTGCCAGGCCAGGACCGGAGGCTGGGGGGTACTCAGGCCCTGTGAGGTCCTCCATGGACTGCAAGGGGACAACTTGCTGCACCAGGGTCTTCACCACTGTTACAGGGGAT
>VXAY01000251.1:1887891-1913139 GCA_013399855.1 Oxyruncus cristatus | reverse complement strand
TCACTCCAAATGATCTTCCACAGGTGGCAGGGGTTTTAGATTTTAAGTATTTCCCCCTGCTGGAGGGGGAGAGGGGGGGCCCCCCATGCCTCTCCTTCCGCCTCCTGCTACACTGACCTTGGAGACTACATTGCTCTCTCTTGTTCTCCTCTGCTCTCCTCCGGGCTGGAATTTCTTCTGCACAATTCATCTTCTTTTCTGTTTTCTTAAATATGTCATTAGCATAGGTGTTACTAAAACTTGTGATTGGCTTTGCTCCGAAAATCTACCTGGAATTAACTATTTTTCAACCCGAGGGGGCAGCTGGTAAACCCACGACACAAAGACATTAAACAACATACTGAGAAAGACCAAGTGAACCATTAGGCTTTCAGTAAGCTAAGGAATAAACCTTGATGCAAACAAAATCCCCCATAATTTGTGACCTGGATGTAGGTGTTTCAATTACACTTGTTCGTGTTCACACAAGACAAGCAGGGCCACACTGTGGCTCAGTTATAAACAGAAGTACCCAAACTGTGGTATGCATGCTGCACAGGATTAAATGAAGACTTCATTTGTGGTTTCCTATTCACCCGAGAAGCTAGGGAACTTAGTTAATATGAAAGTTTGAACAAGTATTTTTGGTGCCATTATATTTACTATTTCTATTTTAAAACAACTTTATACCCTAGAACAGTCCTAGAAATGCTGTATTTTATATTAAATACAAAGATTACTTTGTTTAACTTCAGAGAAAGCAATATTGAGTCAGTTAGCATCTACACTTTGGACAATAAATAATTGCAGCTGAGTATGTTCTAAGAAGGTGAAATGGAGGGCTGTATTTGGCTTATAAGTATGTGTATCACTACTCTTTTTATGAAAGGATCACAACATTTCTTGCCTTCTCCAATGGGCAATACACTTGTATATTTTACTGAGAATTCCCTATAGCCAAAGCATAATCCATCCAGAGCATCCCGAGGCAGCTTCAACACAATCTTCTCCAGAAGATGCCACCAGCTGAAACTGTAGTATAATTTCCTGTGTCCTATTATCCATGTGCTCCCTTAAGGGAGTATCTGACATAGCAACCTCACCACAAACAACAGTGCCATAGGCAATGGACACTGATCTAACACAATTTCTCCTCTCCTTGAACTTCACTGCTTACAGACAGGAAGGTTCTTTGAGAACAGTGCCACAAAGAGAGGCACTTCACTCTTTTGAGAACGTCACATATGATGTTCAACTATTGTTTTAAAACCTCAGTGCATTACATTGCAGTGCATTGCATTGTCTGCAACAGAAACAGAATCAGCAAAAACATACCTGAGGTGAAAACAGTACTGAATCTCACTCTGTAACTGGACAAGTACTTAGAAATTGCAGTTCTTTTCTCCTACGCTACTAGCAACAAATCCATGTATTTGTTTTCCATTTATGGAAGCTAAAAACTAAAACAAACAGTCTTCAAAGTGGACCCTGAGGGTAGGGATTAATGAGTCCTACTTTTCAGCTAGGACAGATTTTTCTGCCTGCTATAAAAATCTGGAAATAATAGTTTACACTGAAAATTTGAAAAGAAATTAATCTGAGAGTCTGTGATCAAGGAAGCAGTTTTATGTATCTTATGTATCAATCACAGAATACATTGGAGACAAATACAGTTCTGATCTTATTTAAGAAGTCATGTTCCAATAACACTTTCTCGGAAATCAATAACATTAATCTCTCTGAATAAGAAAGTTAAAATACTAGTAAAGAAAGTGTTATATTCTAGTAATCAAGATGGAACTTACTTTACAGAAAAAAAAAAATCTTTAAACTATGATGTGCCCTACCACAGTATTCTGGAGTCCTTACTTTGGATTATCCTGTTCTACAGAACACAACTTTCCACTAAAATTTTTTTAATTCAAACTTGTATTTTCACTTTTCTTAAAAACATCTACAGATTAGACTAGCTTTTACTTAAAAAAAAAGTGACCAAAGGCAGTCTTTCTTTCAAAAACAGAATCATACTGATGGTAGTTTAATGCAAGAAAAGGAGATATTTGCAACACTGCAAATACTCACTCCTGAGAAATCCTTACATCCTGTTTCATACTTCCACATTCACAGAATTATTAATAAACATAACACACCTCTTTAATAGGAGCAACTCTTACAGAAACAAGAGGAATACAGAAAATGCAACACAGCAGAGGTCCCTAGGTGAGAATAACTCCTGAGTCTTTCAGAAGTAACAGTGTTACTGGCTAGTAACCTATTACTAGTCTTTGAACAAGAGAGGACTTCGTCTAAGAAGCACAAGAAGCTGTCTTGATAAAACCATCCTGAGCAGAACAAAGATTTCCTATTTGCTATCATCTTAAATGTGTCCTAGTAAAATTGCTTGATCATCATCATGGTACCTTGCTTCAAAGAGAAAAATTTCTATTTTTCTGTATTGGGAATCTTTATTTCATTTACATGGAAGAAAATGACTCTTCACTTCTTAAAGTACAAAGGATCAAAATTTAAGAGAAGTATAATTGCAAAAACATTATTTTATTGCTGATGTATTAAAATACCCACAAAACGAACACTATATTATGACATTTGAATAATTTTCCAACCATATTTAAACACAAAGTCAGGGGATATGCTTGTAATAGGTAATGACTGAGAATCAGGGTGGGGAATAAACCATACGATGAAGCAAACTCAAGTCTATTAACCTTGGTTTCCAACATGAAGTTTCTTTTACCACTGTAATTTGCCTCACAGCAAAACACAAAAGCAAACTTAGATGGTTCCAAACTTGCTCAAGCTTTGCCTATATAGAAAGGCTATTTTAAAATCAGGTTTCAAATCACAAACAGGAATGACATGGCTTAGAACAAGCATCAGGTTGTCAGTTCTCACAGTCATGAAACAGCTACTGAGCTGCTACAATATACAGCAAGTCATAATAAAATAAACTGTCACCAGCTTCCCTTTGCCTACGAGACGTGTCATCTGTATGTGCTGGTATTAAGCAGCCGAGCTGTAAACAGCTTAACTGCCTGAGAATCAAGGACAATACAGACAACGAAGACAGAATGTACCATTCTAAGGGACATGCTTCTTCTCCAGACATGCACTAAGGCCACTGCAATCAGATTGATTTGAACAGCTACACAGTTTAGGGGTCAATGAACAACTAAACTCCATTTTATCTTTCTGGACATGTTCAGCTATACTAACAACAGTAATACATCACTGATCCTATAAATAGGCTTGAAGAAAGCTGCCCATGTTAAGTACCACATTATCTAGTCCAGTTCAAAATGCACCTACGCAAGACAGCACTTAGACAACAGCCAACTGACAGCACTTTACTTCCAAACTTCCTGAAGTTGACTTCCAGAATAAGTTCTCCTATTACGAGCTAATCTAATGCTAATGACACAATTTCCAGAAGACAGCATATATGGAAACACCTGTAGACAGAACTTATAAACCCAGATGCACCTTAGCATGTTATATGATACCAAGTCATATATTCTATAATCTTTGTAATATGATGATGATGCGAATCCATTTATTTCACTCACTGATGTAGTTGTCCACTCTTCCTTGACTTTCTTGAAGATGCTTGTAACATTTGCCACCCTTCACTTACTGAGAATGTTCATGAATTGCAATGACTTCTTAAAGATTATAGGGAGAGGTCTTGCAGTCATGTCAGCCAGTTCTCTTGGGTGAAACTCACCATTTTCCCAAAGTACTCTATAACTTGATCTTCCTCTAGCAAAGATGGCATCTCACTCTGCTCCTTAAATTCGGTCACACCTGAGAACAGGCCCTGTCAGTAAAAGTCAAGGCAAAGGAAGTACAGAGTATCTCAGATCACTTCTGAGATCATGCCTCCATGTTGTGACACACTTGTTCCATTCATCAGCAGGGCCATGTTCTGCTTACCCTTCCCTTGGCTGTGCACATACTTTTAAGAGCTGTTCTGTTGCTCTACACATCCCTCAGTTTCAACTCCAACCAAGCTTCAGTTTAACACTGCTGCACATGTAAGCAATACCAGTGCCTTTTGCAGACTCCTTCTGCTCAACTCAGGAACTCTCCCTGCAGCCTAGCAGGCTTAGTGTGATGCCCGCTATTTCCATGAATATTAGAATGAGTCATTTTTGCAGTCTGAGATCAACATGTCCTGTGATCCTTTGCTCTTCACAGCAAACCTCTTGGAGGACACCACTTAGCAGTTCTCTAAACCAAGTAAAATTCTGGGCCGTAGTCAGCTAGTTGTCCTCCTCATTTCTCTCAGGATCTGAAACCCTACTATCTCCCAGTCAATACAGCTTGGGCTGCCAAATGCAAAGCAGTTGCACTAGCTGGTCCTTCCAAAATCTGTGTTTAAATACTGTCCCAAATATCTTGCTGTGCTGCCCTTGCAGAACTGTTTCAAGTAGTCCTTGGGAACAAATGCCTTCCATGAGGAGATGTCATGCAGCTGCTTGGAGGTTCAACCTCTTCTCTTTTTTGACCAGGTTATCTGTAACAAATGCCGACCACAGTATTAATGGTTGCTGCCCCAACCTCTGATTTGAGGCACACTGATTTGACAGGCCTATGACCTATTCCATAGCAGAGAACTCTGCTTCCAAGTTATTCCTTTGTGTAGAGCACAAACTCCTCTCCTTGGCTTCTCTGCCTGTCCCTGAAGAGACTGTTATCCATCTATTGCAGCAGTCACTCTTCTGAGCTACCCACTGGATCTCTCTAACCCCAATAAGGTTATAAGCTCGATGACAAAGTACAGTCTTCCAATTACTCCGTTCTGTCTACAGGATGTGTGAAACTGGCACAACAGAATCTCAAATGAAATGCAAGAGGGCCCCCTGCCCACTCCAATTACATTTTCTCCTACAAACCCCACTCTTCAAGAAGTCCAAGATCTGGATGGCTACTTATTTCCCTAGAAGATCTGTCCAAAGTAGTTTCTGATGTGACAGTATGGTCACTGCAACTGATGCCTGTGAAAATCACCCTCATGGTCGTGTTAACTCCACACAGCCCTCTGGACCCTCAGGGCAGCCAGTTCTGGACCAACTGTTCCATTAAACTGCAAGGTTTGCATGTCTTTGTCGTTAATGATATTCACCTGTTTGTTACATAGTTCAATCACCTTCTGAGCTCAGGATCCATACCCATGCTTCATCCTTGCATGCTGTGCTCCAAAATGCACAAAACGAATTTGTTGTATTTTCTCCCTAACCACTATCATACAGCTCTAAAATGCAGCATTCTGTTCCATTTCCGGCTATTTAGTCTAAATATTGCTCAGTACATGAAACTATTACAATTATTCTATCATATTTTACAGTGTACTGAGTTTACAGCAAAGGTCACTGCATTTGTATGTTTTTCTATCGTTACAAAGAAGTGAAAAAACCCCACAAAGTATGGGTCTCTCCATAAGGTGTTAAGATAGCCACTTATAAGAAACTTCACCAGGAGGCAAATACATACTCCTATTATTTAGGATTCATCTTGGAGAGCACTTCTATGAACTTGTATCCAGACAAAGGTTGGGGAGGGTTCAATACATCTGTGCATTTACACTAATATTCTAGATGCATTTCTGCCCATTTTAAGCAGTATTTTTTTATCAGAAAGTATTATAACTAGCATGAATATGCCCTCTAAACTGTATATACTCACAGCACTTTAAATATCAGATGACTCTCAGGTATTTCAAGTAATCCCTGGGTCTAGAGCATAAACAGGAACATTTGGACCTCAAAAGCATGATGCAGCTTTGCACCAGCTGTGTGGATTAACTGAATCACAAATTCCAGGAACAATACCTACAGTTAAGCATTTGGATCATATTGGTTATTAACATCATTATGTTATGGACTTAGGCAGTCAGCAATCAAGTCCACTGATCTAGTCTATCTGCCAGCAAAGCCAGATCAAAAACATCATTACTGATAAGAGCTGCTAGAGAGTAACAAAGGGGTAGGAACAGTGTACTGAAGTCATGAAAACGGGAGTCAAATAGGAGCAGGTTTGTTTGGATCATAAGAACAGATTTTAGTCTACTTATCTTTCCACAATTTTAGACTGAATGTAGCCTTCATAGCAGAAGTCCATTTGGAACTACACTATACTACATCCATGAAAAGTAATACCACGCTAGCGTTCTGGACTTCAGTCTGATTTATAAGGGTAATAGCTTTTTGCCATGCACTGTGTAAGTTAAACCTATCAGTCTCAGGTTCACATTTATTCATGCACATCACAATCACACATATCAGCATTTACATACACTTCCACACTTAGCAAAGGTATCTCAATACCACCAAAGTAACTTATACAGAAAACAATTTTATAAGCTACTCATGAATGCTTTCCAGATATACACTTTGAAGATGCTAATACACATGATGACAGTCACAGCAAAATCCAAATACTTCCGAAAGTTGGAAACAGCTTAAAATCTACTTCTCAGAGACGCCTAGTCCCAAAGCGGAGCCTAAGCAATAGCTTGTGCTCAAAATATAGCCCTTATATAATCAGCACTGTTCAGTTCCTATATATATTTTGTTAATATTTGTGTCAAAAGAAAACACATTCATGAGAATCTATCCAGAATAAAAGAAGCAACCAGTGAACTATCACGCCTGATATGTTCCGAGTCCTTCTCCATCTCCTTAAAGGCCAACCCCCACAAATTAATTACCAAACTCAAACTGATGGAATCAAGCACTTTTCCACTAAACTTTGTTTTGTTTGAAACAAAACCAAGTAAAATAAGTCCTTTAATATGGAAAAGAAGAACTTTTAAGTTTTCATGCAACATTATGTATCAAACCAAATATCTGAAAGAACAGGAAGAAGTGGTAACTATTTTAATAATATACCAGTATCCCAAGTGAAGATTTACTTCAAACCAGCACTTCAAGTTATTCTAAGAGATAAAATGTTTCTTGTCTTAAAAAACAACACATCCTTTGTTTTGATATTATATGAACAAGTTGTGAAGACACAGGTTCAAAAGGGTGGTCAGAAATATCAAAGCAGGTGAGTATTCAGACAGGACAGCTCAATACAGTCAGGTCAGCTCAACATTGCAAGTTCAGAGGTATGACCAGGAGTGGAAGGCAGAAATAGATAAGGTGAAAGTGTGCACTTATTAAGACTTACAATTCCTAAAACTGTAATTCATGTTACCATTTTTCCCATAACTATTCTGTGTGCCTCTGAACTGTTCCTATCTATGTCAATGGGAGGAAGGTCAAAGATAGAGGACCTTAAATAGGTGCTAGTACCCTCTTTGAAAGCACTTTTGAGACAGCTTCAAAAGACCCCAATCCCAAGATCCACACAAACACTATAAAAAAAAATAAAAAAAAGACTAGCTGTAACTCGAGATGCTCAGATCAGTGAACAACCTGCTACATTCTCTTTTCTTTGTCTGAGAAAAGAAAGGCTTTCTTTACGATGAACAGAGCAAGCCAAAGATTCTCTCATTATTGTTACAAGAAATAATGTAAGCTCTCATTCCTCTCCACATCCTCAAGTAAACCCAACACAGGAGGCCCAAAACCTTTAGCTTTTTTATAGAAAGCTTCACAGAAGAGGTTAGAGCTAAACAAATCTCCTTCATGAAGGGAAGGAAAGGTAAAGATCACTGCATTACAGTCAGACCTACAAAAGGCACCCTTTGAGTGAATTAATTGGCTAACACTTATTTTACCTGTGCCAGTTGCCAGTAAACCCCTTGAGTGGAGGTTCTGCGTATGAAGTGGACTACTTATAAGCAGAGTGAAAGCATAAGCAAGAGAAAAGGAACTGAAGTACTCTTAAAAGCAAGACTTATGTGCAGAGGGCATCAGTCTTGAATACCAATTGGATGAATCAATTTGTTGACAGGTTGAGTAGTTTAGAACATCATTCAAAAGGCTGGATTGTTCTTGATTTTACACCCAACATTTTAAGTTACTATTTAAATTTACGTTTTTTAAATTATTCAATAAATGACATCGAGTAGTAACTTTGTTTATACAATTGTAACCATTGAATGCATTTTTTTTAAGAACTGCCATTAACCTCTGGTGTTACATGTTGGCAGCACATCCATATTGCGTTAAAAATGTATCTACTGTGCTCATTAGACAATACTGCTTGCCTTCTTATAGGCTCTATGTACCTCTACAACACTCAACTGACAACACAAGAATATGGACCTAGAAGGCTATGCCTAATATAACTGAATGTGCCCAGAATCTTTACGTGGCACTGAGGCCAACCAGTACAGACAGACGGTATCCATACCACTAAGCTCTGACTCTCAGCTGGAGTGTTAACCTGGCTGTTAACATAATTCTCCCAGATTCATGGCTCAGGAAAACTGTTATCACATTTGGAAAGTGACAGATGCCCTGGACCAAAACTGTATCAGGGATGGTTTTAACAGTTTTAGAGTAGATAATGAAGTTCCAGAGCCCAAGAGCTTTTCCTATCATTATTTTATTCCTACCTACAATGGAGAGCCTAGTAGTATTAAACAACGTGAACAAAAGAGAAAACGGGGAGCTGAGTGCTGAGAAACCAAAAGGCACATTTAGGAAATCACTGCAAGTACTGTGTTTGCTCAGGTAAGTGGCCATGACACACAAACTCTTTAAGACACAACAGAAGATACAAGCTGCATTTTTCTTATATGAGCAGCAAAATGAGCAGTTGTTCATTTGTTCTACTAAAGCATGCTGTGTAACAAGAAATTAACCAAGTAAGATTCAGAAAAAAAAGTCACAACAGGTGAAGGAGGTTATTAGGGAATTTGCTGGCAGTATCTTGTTAGGTAGTAGATACAGAAACTGTACAATAAGAAAGTGCACATTACCTACTAACCACTGAACGGAAATTAACCTACTACAGCACACTTCAAAAAGCTACGCCCAAGACATAGTAATCTGCTAACTATCTACTGTTACTCATAATAGCAATAAACAAGGAAAAAATACAATCTCTTTAAAAGAAAGTAGAACTGACTGATAAAAATGCTGGCACTGACAAGACATGCTTTAAGAAGGCCACAAGGTGTCCCACTGTGCCTCAACAACAAGGTGACAGGGACTGCCTTCTGCAGCTTGGGCTGTGTGGTTGGAGCACTTGCTGGTGAAGAGGCTGATGCAAGAAAGTCTTGAGTACCTCAGCCTTTTCCATACCCTGGGTAATCAGGTATCACATTTCTTTCCAGACAGGGCTCACTTCTTCCCTATTCTTCCTCTTATCACAGATGTATCTATAGAAGATTTTGTTACCCTTGATGCCCCCAGCCAGATTTAACCCTATCAGGGCTTTAGCTTTCCTAACATGATCCCTGCCAACTCAGACAATTTCTGTTTTCCTCCCAGGCTGCCTTACCCCCTGTAAAAATTAATCAATAAAGTTGCACTACTAAATTAAAACCTGTTTTCAGCCACCAGTCTTCAGCATATGGCTTTCCATGTTCATTAATGCCCTGTGAAGACAGCTTCACCCAACAAATACTAGTTATCATTCTTACTGTGTTTAGCCTTGTCTTTTTGCTGTTTTCAATGCTATCTGGAATAAAGATGCTCTTCAGTTAAAACAGTATTAACTTCTGTACCTTAAGTGACATCTGCTTTCTTTTGCAGTTCTGATAAATGTACGGTGTCTTGAAGCTATATAAAAGTGATGCCAAGAAATCCCAAGAGGTTGATTTTCTTGGAATAATCTTAAATCAACTAAGCTTGATTCAAAATCCATCTTCATTACCCCCTCATCTAAATCTCAGCTTGACAGAATGCTCCTTATTAGTTATTTAGGAGAGGCCAAACTCAAGCCTTAAGGTCAGCAACACAATCAATCATCAAGAAAAGAACAGAAAATAAGCAGCAGCAGTCAGGCTCATTCAAATTCACAGCTCCCAGAGACACTTTGAATTCCCTCCTAGAGGGGAGAAACAAACAAACCAAAAAAAGCAGGTAATTCAAGCTTTCCTTTGGACACAATGCATTTGTAAACACACCAACAGAAAATGATGAGGAGATTGACACAATATTCTGTACTGGGGTACACAAGTCAGTCAGTTGTAAAATACCCCACAATAGAGAATGATTCAATATGGGCCACCACAGTTAGTGACACAAGCCTGTTTTACACAGATCCTTAATTCTTCAGAAGTATAGTTTGAGAATATACCTTTCCAATAAAGCCTATTAAAAAAAAAAAATCCTCTCCACCCCTAGTACCACAGTCTCACCTTCAGTTGTTTGCCACTCCCTCAGCAGTAACAAAACAGTCCTTGTAATGTGAGAAATTGTAATGTGAGAAAGGGAATGCTGAAATGCTCTTAGTTAGAATAAATTTTATCTTAACCCCCTCCCCCCATCTCAATTCTGTTTAAAGGCCACAGCGAAGCATGACTGTAAACAACTGTTTTTAAAAAGTATATTTATTCCTAGGTGGTATTTCTGTTATATTCAATATTTGTTAGAGCAAACTGTAAAACATCTCAACATCAGATTTTGGAAAAGAACAGTGTAAGAGGTGTTTACAGAAAGAGTTCATCACTCCACAGACATCCTAAGTTTTTAAATGCTATTTATACTTTATATCCATATTTGATTAAAGTAATGAGATATCTAAAAAATTCCTATCATTTCCTTAGAGTAGGTTTGCGAAGATATTACTTTCTGGTCAACACATGACTTCCCATTTCCCATAAGGAGATTTAGACTATCAGTCCTATATAAACACATACCAAACAAGTAGATCCAACCACTTAGAGCCCACTGTAGCTTAGGATAGCTCTAAACTACAAGCAGGTATCAGACAGGGGTTGCCAGCAGTTGCATAAGAGGACCAGAACTTACATGCCATACATGTGAACACACGTCCATCTAACGCATTTGCTTCATTACAGCACTCACCTTTACAATTATTTAGAGTTTGCTTTGTTTTCCAGAGGTTAATTTATTAACTATTATAAAGAACACAGCTTTTCTCAGTTCAAGGTCTATGTCTTGTTTCCATCTGATTAGAGTTTCAAATCAGTCACCCACCCTTGACCTGTTACTGTAAGAGAAGTCTACACAGCTACTTAACACAAAGTAAGGCTACACAGCAAAAAAACTGTGTGAGTTCATCGTAATGAAGAAGAAAAATGCGTATTTTCACTACCTCTGCTCTTTCTTGCCCTCATGGTGCTTCTGTTAATAGTTTGTCATTGTTTCCATTTTCAAGTATTCTTTAAAGAAGAAACAACATCATTTCTGTACTGTAATGGCTTTGCTCATTTTCCTCATTCCAGCTTCCTACTAAAAAATTAAAGCCCTGAGTCAAGAAAGCCTGTCCCCTTTTCCAAGGCTCTTCCTTTACTGATACACTACTTTCTCAGAGGCACTGTAAACCTCAGGCAGCATTTTTACTCTTACTGCACCACTTATTTCCAACACATTTTTTGCATTTTTTTAAAGTTACTTATCTTCCAAACAGTCATGACATTTTTGCTAATGCTAGTGTCTTATCAGCAATATGGTGCCCTAAATGAGAAGCCACATGTTAGTCCATTACTAGTTTCAAGTTTTGCTCAATTAGATTTTTTTGGATGACTGCACAAACATAGTACTTCACAAAAAATCATTGCTTTTCAGGTTTCCACAAAGGAGTAACCTAATTTGCTGTTAAAGCAGAAAACCTAGAAACACTATAGCAAGAACCACAGATAAGCAAGTTATAAAACTGATCTTTTAGCGAAGCAACACTTTCAAGCCTTCTTGATACAGTCAAGTACCACAAAGTCAGTTTGGAAGGTGAAACTAGAAAAGATGACTGTCCAAACTGCAACTAACCATGGAAAGCTACACCCTCACTCCTGCTGAAGACACTGCAAAAACCCCAAGACACAGTAATGCACATAAGTGAGAAAACAAGGCCCAATATTATCTAAAAGGAATTCTTATTATCAAAATAATACCTTACCAAAATAACCATTTGTTGGTATCAGAAGACAGAGCTTTTCAAGTACTGGAGCCACGAAGTTGAAAATAACTAGCTGACAGTAGAAGAGCAAATTCTATTTGAATTGAGCATATTCAGAACTAAACAGTTTTATTTTTGAACTGTATTATTTTCTTCAAGCTTAACAGAAATCAAACCTCTTTCCTTTCACAGAAACACTTAGGTTACAGGATAGACAAGCTCTTCAACAAACTTGTTGGAAAAACAAAATTGCACTAAACAACAAAAGAAAATCTCATACTTTTCAGTCTCCTTAAAGTGTGCCTGAAGACTATCCCAGGTTTCATGTAATGCAGTTCTTTTAGCTTGTTTCAAAAGTGTCTCAAAACTGCTGGCAGTAAGAAATAAACACACTGACCTCATTCTCATCAATACAGATGCTTGTGGGACAGATAATTTCTCTGCCTAAAGCAGTCTCTGGACTTACCACTTCTGTATTACTGAGCGCTAAGCAATGAACATCTTCCACATTTCCACAGAGAGATGCAGATCTTCTGAAACAAGTGCAAACTGGAAGGAATTCAAGAATGCACTTTACAAAGCTATGCATCATTTTCTTCTATTCACTGTCCCATCACCATCCCTTACTTCAAGCCAAATCCATAAAGGATCATGGGTATAACAAACACCTTTGAGGACATCCGTACTTACTCCCCACACACTTTTAGCACAGAATACTTCACTGATTCAGTTTTTTATTGCAATACTGAATACTGCACTGATTCAGTGCACAAGAGCCCCTAAATGGCCATATGTGGACAAGGGATTGTAGGAATTTGCAGTCAAGAAGACAGGATTAAAACTGAGAGCAAAGAAACAACTTGTAGTTCCAGATCTTCCATCAATTTCCTCAAAGCTGTACACAGCAAATGAACACTACACTGATCTTGTTCACAGGCCTTTGCTGAGCCATTTCCTATTGAGAAGTAACATAGGCTAATGAATTTTGCCACTAACTGAGCAACAGAGGGGATCTCTCTCTCTCTGATACCATTTAAAAAAGATCAGTAATAGTACTGACATCCTTTATCAATGGCTCTGATGTTCACTCATGAAAAGCATTTAGAAGGAAAGAAATGACTTTTCATCAACAGCTTTCCCCTTACTTATACAGGCAACTCTTTCTTCCTCTCATCCCTTGTAAACTTGACTTCCCTGGTGCTGTACATGAGTTGTTGCACAAGTGGTGATATTGCTCATACCCTGCTGCTTTTGCAAATCAGGACTTGAAGATTTACTCACCTGTTTGACTTGAACAAGAAAAAAACAAACATGTGGACAAGAAACAGATACCAGATTTAAGAAAATAAGCAAACAAGGACATTTAACAGAGCCACTTTTCCTACACCAGAATAAAACTCCTCAGGTAATATAAATTCTGTTTGTTTCTTCCACTGTCAGACTTAATTGTCCTTCCATATCATGGTTTCCTCACAAAAAAATCTGAGCTACACATCCCAGAAGGGAATCAGTGGGTTAATTCAAGCTAATGGAAAAAAATCCAGCCATTAAAAGTTGTGTGCAATAAATGATACAGAAGTTCAAAAAGTCAACACCGACTTTCCCAAACATGCAGACAAGTGAACCAAAAAAACCCCTACACACAAAACAAAGAATGTTTGTAGCCCAAATAGAATCCCAGCATCCTTAAAACATGTTTCATCTCTCGAACAAGAACAATAATTTCACAATGAATAGACAAACCAAACGAAAAGGAATTCTGAAGGGGAGTAAGAAACCGCTACAATCAGTTGGACCAGAAATGCCCTGAAGATAAATAACAACAGGCTATCAAGGACTTTGCTCCTCAGCATTAAAAGCCCAGTTCTAACTGTAATGCAAACGAATCGTCAGCATACTAGCCAGCACAGTAGGAAAGGTTTATCCTAACAGTCACACGCATTTCTTTTCCTCCAAATGCTGGCTAGGCCTCCAGCATGGAATTTGCAATCCAGTAAGCAGAAACACAGGACTGTGACAAGATGAGCTTTGTGAAGAAATGTGACTCAAAAGATGACTTTAAACTTACAGAAAACAAATATGAAATACTGCTGTATTACATTCTAGTAATATTGAACTCCATGTCAGATATGCCAAATAAAGAAATACTAGTATGTCCTGGCACTGCAGCCTAAGGAACAGAAATAGAAACCATGTGAAGATTTGCAAGAGAGCAAGAAAGTAAAGAAAAATGTCTTGTATAGAGAAGTTGCTGAGTTTATAAAAGAAAAGGGTCTGAAAAGAAAGAAGTTAAACCATAGCTTCTGTGCTTGCACTGTCAAAGCAGCAGCAGTGCAGGCTGAACTGACAGAGAACATATAAAGGCTCACCCAATGCAAATACATATAATCCTTGTGACAGGAATGACAGCTGTGTATCACCACAAATGGACTTGAAGTGAAACAAATCCAGAATGGGCTCTTAGACAATAAACCCTGCTTTCTGGTTTATTTCTGGATCAACTGGAGTCTACTTGCTCAAAAATTTTCTTTACAGCAAATACAAAAGATGGGTGCAGAAGTCAATTATTCTCCCTCAGGTACAACCCTGCAATCACAATCCAGTCAACCTCACAGAATACAAGAACAAGAAGGAAATGAAAACAAAGCAAACAGCCCAAACCTAAGAAGTCTGGCAAGAACTTTCACTCCTGTAGAAGTCAGGAAGGTATAAATATAACCACCAAGACCTTTATTCATTTTCAGGAAATGCTTTGCACGTTTAAATACATGCCAAATAAAAATTAGGTTCCCTATCCCTTTGTGAAACATCAACTATTATAATATTTAATAAAGTACATTCAGTGTAAACAAAGTAAAGACTTCACATAAACCATTTTGTCTTCAGAATAACATGCTTCAAGAAAACAGAACAGGTTAAACTGATTTTATCTTACAGTGAATTAAGCAAAATGAAGCAGCATCTTTTACAAATTTACAGTTTAGCTGTTTAATAAGTATTTATAACTAAACTTTTTTAAATTTCCAAACAGTCCAACAAATGCCTAGAGCAGTCAAAATCTCTAACTTCCCTAAATTTAAAAAAGAAGTAATCTTTTGGTTTTAACAATAACATTGTTATCTAAATCATGAATGATATAGAGAAAACTACAAATGAAATTTTTGCTGAAGACAGTCAAGATTAGTGGACTCAGGCATTTTACAGCATGCTTGCTTCTCACAAAAGTTAACTTATTCTTTTTAAAAATCGTTTTCCCAAAGGTAAGATTATAGTTTCCTGAAGAAACAGACAGATAGACCTTTACAGTGGTGTCTACAGAGTAAGATTATTATCAGTTTCAATCTGAAATATAAATATATTTTGTTAAGTACATTTAAATGCAAGTTGAAAAAAACCCAACCAAAAATCCACGGTCAGAAAACAAATACTTATTTGTCTTTTAGCAAACTCTCCCATTCCAGTTACACCATGACCATATAAGACTCATCTGTGAAGATTAAATTAGTTCAAGACAAAAGAATGCACCACACTCTGAACAAACAAATGCATTTCACTTACCAAAAGGGAAGCAAATTTTTACCACAAACTACATTTTCACCAGACTGCTGACAAAGCAGAAGTCATGTAGTGGCTTAAGGCTGGTTCTTTCCAGCCTTTCTGTCAAGTATCTAGATGTACACAAAGTGATGTGGGCAGTCAGCTGCTCGCACACAGTTCTTAAAACCTACCCTTTCGTGGTTTGTAACTATCACTTTCTGAAAACTACTTGTTCAGTTACATTTTTATTATTGTAGTCTCAAAACTGTTCTGGTTACTGTTATGAAAAAAGACAAGTACCAGTGACTGCTTCACAGATTTCAAAAGAGAGCAGTTTACAAGCATTACCCACATAACAAATGAAGACTTAACATTCAGAGCATAAAATTTATCTTCCAACTACTTTATGAGAACGTGACAGTCTCGATAATGTCACCAGCAAAGAATGTTTTCAACTATGATAAACTTGTTCTGTTCAAGTCTAGAATAATCAGTGGAGTTTTGTTATATCACATCTTCTCAGGCCAGCTAGAGCAACTTATACTCAGGAGACCACAAGTAAACAGAAAGGGTAAAAAGTACAAAGAAGATGGCAGTTAGTCATTACAATATAGAAAGCAGAAACAAAAGCAAGATTCACAAAAAAGAATAAATAGTTGATTTCAAAGGGGTTTTCTGTATGAAGACAGATTTTGGGCTCACTGATTCAGATGAAGCTATGGCTGCAACACTTCAGGGCACAGTCTAGGAAAACTAGCCTTGATAACTTGCCCTTCGCCTTTACGCATCTAGGGAAAAACAGCCACAAACAGTTCTCTCGCTACCTTTCATGCAATTTGTACCTCATCCACACTACAGAGCCAGATTTTTCTCAGTCACCTCTTGGTTCTTTGCTCTGTTGGCAACTGAGAGAGTCTGATTTCCAGTTAGTTAAGGGAACGTCTGTCCAAAAAAACAAAGGGAAAATACTGTGGAAAGGTACAGAAGGACTGACTGTGTGGTCATGAAGTGGGCAGCCTGTTAGCTACAGCAGAAACTGAAGGTGGTCTCCAGACTATGCCCAGTTTTCACAGCTGCAGCCCATACCTGTGATATGAGCGTGTAAGACTGTAGGAATAGCACCAGATAAGCTCCAAGATAAGGACACCATTAGGTCCTGATGTGAGTTAACACATAAAACCTAATGATTCAAACAACCCAATGTGCTTAAAGATTTTTCCAGTAGGATAAGAAGGACAGAACATCTTAATGATTTTCCCAGATTAAGGAGCACATGGTACAGTAACAGAGCACTTATCCAAAGAGACACAGCATACTCATACACTGGCTTTCTGTGGAATCCACAGGTTTCAAGGCTGTGCCATTGGTTTTGTAAACATAACAATTGCAAATTCAACCAGAATAACATTTCTTTAGGGAGCTTTTTTTTTTTTTTTTTTTTTTGGAGAGATACCACATAGTAACAAACAAAGCAAAAGCCTGGAAGTACTTACCAATTGTGCCCACCAGGAGTTCGCCATCTCCTTTTGCAAAAAAGTATTTTAATTCTAAAACAGGGTCAATTTCTACCTAAGTAAGCTTAAAAGTTCACTCCACAGTTCCAGAAATATGTGGTACTTGTCACAGCCTTTCCTAAAAGGTTGCAGAAGGTGCACAATGGAACAGCTGCTGTGTTCCACTCCAGTGACGGCTACATTTCAATGGCAGATTAAGTGGTCCAGAACCATCCTTACCTGACTCACAGGGGTATAGTGAAGGCTGTTTCTAAAGCCATACAGTGATGAGACATACTAAGTATCTTTATACACTCTAGTGCAGTCATGCTGGGTAGAACACTGCAAGACACAGAACTTGAAAACTCTACAGTTACAAATTATTGTCTTTGTCCTGCTGTTATACTGCAATGTATTATTATTTGCATTTTAACGTTCTTGCATACACCTTCAGGGCAGGAATCCTATTATCTGAACTATCTCTGCTGTCACGTAATTCAACAGTGCTTTAAAAAACATAATAGTGAAAACCAACCACACACAATGTACACTAATTCCTTGTCATCCTCCCTCTAAATTACAGTAGAAAGTTGCATTCAGTAATACCGAGGACATTTAACTGAGAAGGTTCTTAGATAATTTTGTCTGGAGTTCTATTGCACCTTAAAGATTTGGAGAATAACAAATCTATATTTAAACAAGTGTGCCTGAAGCTTTCTAACAGGTCAGACAACTCAGCAAAATAAAACAGCAAGTACAGCCTTGAGCACCTATACCTTTTTGATAACAATTTTCTCTAAGGAAGTGATGAACACAAAAACCAAAACACATTCCTTCCATGCGGCAATTCTTCAATTAGAACAGTTTTTTAGCTAAAAGAAGATACAAGTTAAAAATATTAGAATGTAGACAATGCCTTAGACTAACACCTTCTTAGCTATAATCACAAATAATTGCCTCTTCTTATACTAATGAGCAAGGCAAAATGGAAGGTAATTTAGACAATTCATTCAGGGTAATAGCTTTGTGTGCTAATATTACTGCCAAGAGATCCATTCTCAATTTCCCTGAGTACAATAACAGAGTAGCACTAAGTTTTTCACTTCAGGGAGCTTCTCTATCCTATGTAAACATAAACAGAAATCCCATTATCTATTGATAAAAACAACAAAGCAAGTTAAATAAAGTTTCACATGTTATGCTTCCTTGTAACAGCCATCAGCTCCTTGGATAAGTGTAAATAAAACACTTCACTTACTGAAATCAATGAGAAACCTTCCAAATCCTTGCCTTTGGTATTGGGGCATGATCATTATGCAGGAGACATTGTACTTCTGCTGGCAAAGCTTTTCCTGTGGGAAGGAGAAACAGATCAAGTATGTCAAAGCACTGCTGAAGTGGGCAATTGCCTGCACCTGCCACTGTCCTTGTAACACATCGCAGTAAGGTGAACAGATGTATGGGGTCACTACCAAAGTCAAATAATTCCACTTTAACATTTAACTGTAAGAAGGAAATATTAGAAATATCCTTCAAAATATTTTTTAATTAGTTAACTACTCAGCATCTTAAAAATTAAATACATTGTCTGAACAGCATAATGAAGTTTAAGTAAAGGAGGAAGACGGTAAGAAGAGGGAAATATTTACATGCTTCATTGACCATTCTGTCAAGGATATAAAAATGGAATATAATATCCATACACATGGTGAGGCTGTATTTTATACAATTGCTACACCAAGCGCCTGCTGGTTTTCATCTTTATTTTGTCTGCTCTCTCTGAATGAGTATGTGGTCAGGGTGCAGGGGAGGAACCCCATACCTGCAGAACTAAGAAGTTATACTTGCAGCACACTAACTTTTTAAAAGCTGAATGCTTCTCACCTGAACCAAAATCAAGGCTCAGAAGCAAAAGCTCTTTCAGACAGAATGAAGTCATATACAGGCAATGGAGGCCAACATCACGCTGATTAAGACAACAGGAGGAAAAAGCTGAACTAGGAAGCTGTTCTATCTATAGACATTTACAGGTTCTTTCCAATTTACTGAAGGAAAAGCCATGTTACCTTTATAAGATTACAAACAACAAAAACGCCCTGAAAATCAGCAATAGGTAGTTTTGAGGGAGACCAAATAAACCAACCAAAAACATCCAGGTCAGCCTAAGTGACAAGAAGTTGTGTGAGCACAAGTATAGTTTAAGACACCCACTATCACTTCAGCCTCCACACATAAGATGACACTAGACCAGTGATGATCACATCACTGGATCACATGCTAGTATGCTCATTCCCAAGTATTTCTTCAGCTGTGAGAGCAGATTCTCAAGCCATATTTCAAAAGGTTTCCTAGTTTCTACAGTATGGTTAAGTATTTTCTCTGTACAGACTTTCCAAACTCTCAAGAAGCAGTGACACAGGATGAGAAAAAGGCTGAGGTACTTAATGCCTTCTTTGCCTCCGTCTCTAATAGCAAGACCAGCTCTCCTTGGGGTACCCAGCCCCCTGAGCTGGAAGACAGAGACAGGGAGCAGAATGAAGCCCCTGTGAGCCAGGAGAAAATGGTCAGTGACCTGCTACACTACATAGACGCACACAAATCGATGGGGCCTGATGGGATCCACCCAAGGGTACTGAGGGAGCTGTAGGAAGAGCTCACCAAGCCACTCTCCATCATTTACCAGCAGTCCTGGTTAACCAGAGAGGTTCCAGTTGACTGGTTATTAGCAAATGTAAAGCCTATCTATGAGAAGGGGCGGAAGGAGGATCTGGGGAACTACAGGCCTGTGATCCTGACCTCAGTGCCAGGGAAGGTCATGGAGCAGATGATCTTGAGTGCCATCACACTGCACATGCAGGACACCAGGGGATCAGGCCCAGCCAGCTTGGGTTTATGAAAGGCAGGTCCTGCCTGACTAACCTGATCTCCTTCTGCGATGGGGTGACCCATTTGGAGGATGAGGTAAGGCTGTGGATGTGTTCTACTTGGACTCTAGTAAGTCAGTCTCTTATCCCTGGTAATAAGTGACATCGAGAGGAAAAGGCCTCAAGTTGCACCAGGGGATGTTCAGATTAGATGTTAGGAAAAATTTCTTCATGGAAAGTGTTATCAAGCATTGGAACAGGGTGCCTAAGGAAATGGTAAAATCACCATCCCTGGCAATGTTCAAAAAACTTGTAAATGTGGCACCTGGGCACATGGTTTAGTAGTGATCATAGAAGTGCTGTGTTAACAGTTGGACTCTATGATCTCAGAGTTATTTTCCAACATTAATGATACTATAGTAAGGAAAAAAAGAATATCAAGAGAGACTCACCTTAACCTGCTTTACCTTAAATAAATGGAGAAAATGTGCCTAAATCAAACTTGACATGTTTTTAAAACACAAGAAGTTCCGACTGACAAAAAAAAAGTGTAAATTGTGCCTACATGCCTCACTGTTACTTTAGTTCCAGCAAGGCCCACCTCTCAGAAGGATGAGGTCAGTCATCCAAGAGATTACTTTAAAATATCCAGGTAATCTGATAAGATTTTTTGACTTTTTGGAAAAGTGTTATCTTCATACAAATCACTTCTTCAAGAAAGAAAACTATACAGTCAATAGGAGGTGGTGATACTAGGGGCAGGAAACACTGAATTTCTGCACCTATTCATCCCATCCCTTATTGGCAAATTATAGACAACAATGGAAGCTTTTCCTGTTGCAGTTACATCTAACTACACTGTATTTCTTGGTCATCTTTGTCAATGTAGTTCCCATAAGCATTATTTTTGTCTATAGCAGCCACCTATTACTTGAAATACAGCCACAACCAACAGAGACATCCACTCTAAGCAAGGAATCCACCATGAAGTCAAGCAATGCATTCTTACATCAGTGCAATAAGTAACTGCATTCGATTCCACTGTACACAAGAGAGGAACATCTCTGGCCATTTACATCTAAATAGCCAGCTTGAACTGCTGGCCTCAAGCCCTGAAAACACATCAATGTTCCAAGTACCTGCAACTTTTACAAGTCAGATTTGGCATACTACTGCAAAAAACGTTAGGGGCAGGAAAAAGATTTAAATATGCAACTGAAACCACAACACAGTCTGGAAACAAACAAAACAAATGAATAAACAAGAAACCCAAACCAAGAAAAACCCCACCCGAATCCATGTGGCTGAATGCATTCTCAATTTGCATCACTAGCCAAGTACAGTGTATTTGAGACAATGCACATAATATTTGAGATTTACAGAGAGGCTTTCGAGCTTCTGATTTTTTTTTAACTTCCGTTTTTTTTTTTCCTTGCTGTTGTCACAAGTATTATGGAGAGCATGAAATTACAAACGTTAAATAAAACCCACTTTTTCTTTCTTTTTACCTTAGAGAAATATCCAACTAAATGGCAGCCTTTTTCATCATTTTTTGTAAGGACATAGAAGAGGAATGGTTCAACATCATAATACAAGGTTTTGTGGTCCAGAAAGAGCTTAGCTAACAAACAAAGATTCTGACAATAAATTTTGCTCACATTTCCGTCAACCTAGAAAAGCAAGACAGATGCAGTTATTTCCAAGACACCAACAAGTTAGGACAAAACAACTTATTCAGTCAATCATATCTTAAAAGTAAATGTGAACAGTAGGATGTTAGGGGAAAAAAACCCCAATAAAACACATTCAGGTTCAGAAGAAAAATGCCCCATTTTTCTTGGGGGAAAAAGAAGGAAATCTCCAATTTGTACTAATTGTTTTGCATTTTTATGTAATTGAGTATCCAGATTTATTAAACAAAGTAACTTCACCTTTTAATTGTTCAAGATAGACTGACCTCTTTCACTTTATTCCTGGAATGAAAATGAATGCACTAGCTAAAATGCATTAAATTGTGGTTTGCTAGAAGGCAGTGTGTACAACTACTTAAAAAAACCCCAAAACAATGAAGTGTATTATGTTGAATCCTAAGGTGCAATGCCAATAAAGGAGTAGCAAATTACATATCAATCGCATCAATGTTTTGGATAAATTAGACAAGAAAAAATTTCCATGCCAGACTAAAACGCTATTAAGCAAGTGAAGTAAATTTTCAGGCTAAATACTACAATTAGTCTAGGTATATTATGAGTGTAAAGAGTCAAGCTGTGACTCAGCTACAGAAACGCCAGACACAGATGCAGATTTCCTAGATCAATTAGGTACTCCCTGAAAGGGAAGGCTCAGTCAAAGGCAACAGCATTTTTGAAATAATCTTCCTAATAGAAAGGTTTGCTTGTACTGATGTTCTTTGATAATGACAGTAGCTGTATTTCATTCAGAGAGGCAGACAAATGGTATGCACACTGTGCTGAAAAAGAAGTCATATTCTATTCTAATTTGTTTTGAGTACAAATCTGAGTTAGAATTCTGAGTAAAACCCAACCTTTTGGATATACTTAGAAATTTTAAAGCAATTTCAGTAGTGTAGCTGCATTAACTGGATTAAAAACTATCACTGCTCCTAAATGCAGCAGAATAAACTTGAATACAGCTCTTAAGAACCTATCGAATACATTAAGCTCTCGTACAACACACTCCATTTTCAGGTTGCTTTTTGTTACTTTTCACATTTACTAGGAAGTGTGCAAATTAAATGTGAACATTTAGAAAGCAGAAATCACCGCTGGTTAAGCCAGAAGTCTGAAAATGCAAATTATGTGAGCTGTCTTTTTCAGTAAGAACATTTGTACAGAAATGTAAAAAAACTCAAGTTTCAGGCAAACACAGCTTGTTCATCAGTTTTAAATGTGAGAAGTGGGGAAAAAAGAGGGGCGGGCAAGCTCAAAAGCAAGCATCTGTCAAAAGTTTCCTGGCTACAGCATAGCAGTAAGCTATGTCAAAGTCTTCTCTCAAATCTGTTGAAGTCATGCTCTGGGCAGAGGTACATAAATCACAAAATGCCAAACTTATTTCTATTCCTCTCAAAAACACAAAGCATGAAGGAAATCACAAACCCGTCATTCTTCTGAAAAGAAAATGGTTGCACAGAATTCTTGAAAGGATCTATAAAGGACATCAGCTAATGACTAAATCTCTATAGTAATCAGAGTAACAACCAACACTAACCTTGGAAATAAAAAAACTCAAACCAACCACATTTATTTCAGAAGGTTTAACATAAGTGCTTACTGAAGCATCTAAAATAGAGAAAGGGAGTAAAAGCAGTGGAGTTGGGGCATTGCTTTCACACGCACCTTGTCTTCCGTGTGTTTTTTGCAGCAATTCCCCACCTCCCCATCCCCTGTACTTTACTTCACTTTTTTAAAGAATGTTTTATTTACATGTTGGCAGTAGTTAATGAAAATAAATGTGAAAGCACAATTTGCCTATTGTATGTTGCACAGCTCTTTACTTTCTTTATTAAGAGGTGTTAAGTTATTTTAGACTGACTTTAGACAATTTCACTTCTTGACAGGAAGAGAGTTAAGTCTGTTTAAAACTAAGTATTTTGCTGGCAGATCTACAATATTGATAAAAATTGCTCAAGTCAGGAAAGAAGCAACCTTGATGCAAATAGCTATTTTTTTAATAATACAAACATTGACAAATGAACCAAATACTAAGATCTTGTTCTAATTTAAATAAGGACTTCAAGACTGCATCTACCATTGTTTGAAGAGATAATGGCAATGATCAAGCAAAACAGACACTTATACAATATGAAAATACAAGTTTGAAGCAGAATCTGACATTTGGATTTAAAAAGAAATTATCAATATATACATCTAAAGAACAGCACTGAGAAACAGTCTCAAAAGAAGTCCTAGTAACCTCAGTAGTCTTTTCTGTTAATGCTATCTGTAACAATGCCTGAGAAACAGGAATGTGAAGGCTAATGCATGGTTTTAATATCTGCAGGTATGCTATTTGAAACACAGGATTCTATTGTCCAGGATATCCACAAAACCTCAAACGTACAAGAAGTCATCTCCCAAGAGAACAATTTAGATTAGTAAGTCCAGAGTTGAGTTTGTGGATACGTATATTTTTATAAATTAAAGGCAGTGTGTTCTGCCCAAAGGTGGCCTAAACCTCTACCACCCAGCCAGGATGTTTCTGGCCAAGTTTCTCAAACATCCAAAAGGAAGGCAAAAGCACTCAGGAGCTACATTTGTGATTTCAGAACACACAGGAAGTTGCTTTGCTTGCTTTTTTACTTCGGGAGCACGTGCATTATGATTAGCCTTCTTCCTATACCCAAGACACTCAAACAGCCAGAAACAAATAGGTGGAAGAGGTACTTTTGCTGAGAAGGGAAAGGCAAACCAGCAGTGGAAGCAATGCAATGCATCTTAAAAGGTTGGCTAATCTATGAAGTACAAATAAAGTACAAATCATGAAAGAACATGGCCCCAAAGGATAGAACTGAATAGGGAAGATGGACTTGTTTTTGCAGTATAAGAAGGATCTCCAAGGAAGTATTTAAGCATGTTAAAGTTTTCACTAGTTCTACAATTGGTCTGTAATGCCTACAAACAGGTTACTTTCAAAAAGTTTACATTTTTGATAAACCTACCTCAAATACTGAAAGGTCATTTCTTCTGTAGATTTCATTAGCTGGAGGATGAAACCAGCCACATTTCTCTGAGTGCCTTAACAAAATGTTTTTACTTTTCATGTATTTAAGACAGAATTCACACAGGTAAAGCTTTGGTAATCTGTATGAAAATTAAACAGTCATTTTATACACCAAGTTTTTTACATTCTATAAACAAATCACCACAAAAGCCCTTCCCATTCAAACATAAGGTACCATAAGTAAATGCTGCTTAAGCATAACTAACTAAACAAATATAACATTAGAGTGAGTGATGAAACATTCACACACTGTTCATCAGAAAAGGAAGATAGGAAAGGTCAGATTCAATCAATCACAGTGAATTTAATTCAACAGAGTTGAGCCGTGGTCAGTTGTTTTGTGATCCAGCCTCTAGTAGATCCCAGTTACTTCCCCTTTCCCACATTCCACCTAAGCTTTTGCTGTGGTCTCCATCAAAGCAGGCACACTGGAGTAATACCTCAAATTTCACCCTTCTGGTTCCAGGTGAAGATAAAGGAAGCACAAAGCAAAACACAGGGGATCTCCTTCCCTTTAATTTTCCTTATTTTTCATCTGGGGAAGGCTAGGGAATGATTTTTTCTTACAAGATTAATTAGTCTAAATGGCCAGAAGTTGGACATATGTTATCGCAACTGTTTAAGACCAAAAAAAA
>VXAY01000251.1:1858680-1887727 GCA_013399855.1 Oxyruncus cristatus | reverse complement strand
AAAAGACCAAAAAAAAAAGACCAAAAAAAAAAAGACCAAAAAAAAAAGACCAAAAAAAAGCCAAAAAAAAGACCAAAAAAAGGACCAAAAAAACCACCAAAAAAACCCCCAACAAAAACAAAAAAACCCAAACCACAAACAAAAACCACATCCCCCCACAAACAAACTAGTCAAAACCAAACAGATAAATAAAAATAAAAGCAACAAAACAAAAGCACAAGCAAAAATAAGCTCCAAACAAAACCACACCAATACACACTGCAAGTTGATATTTATGCAGGACTAGGAAAAAATAATAAAAAAAAAAATCAGTCTTTTTATTGCATCTTTGATTAGAACTAGCTAAAAAGATATTCTTCTGTAATTTATAACTACAGATTATAATAATTCTTGTTTTGTAATTTATAATTAAAATGGCATATCTACTTTAAAAGGTTGTAAATTATAAATAGGTACAAAAGAGTAAGCAAATAAATTATAATCATCACATCAGTAAAGCTTCCAACCATGCAATCTTCACAACTTCCTACCTTGCATATTCCTGTGGGTAAGGTGAAGAGTACCAAGTCTGGATCTCGTATTTTCCAAACTCAATCACTGAAGGGTATCTCCCACTTGTTTCACCAGTGTTTTTACACCCGATTTTCTGTCAGGTGCAATAAAAAGAAAATATCAGTTATAGAAAAAGTAAAAGAAACTTTAGCTTTATATCATCATTTTCACCCACTGAAAGCATGAGAAACCTGAAGTATTCAAACCAGACACTTCAGCAATTCAAAGCTGGAGGGTCTGCAGACAGCAAATACAAACAGCAGAAGTTTCTTTCTAGGTGCCAAACAACGTGAACGTAAGTGATCAGTGTTTGCAAGTGGATACAAATAAATGGTTCACGGCCCAGCCAAATAAGAGGCACAAGAGCCTCAAGTACTCTTCTCCCACAGCACCTAACTCGAGGACTTCTCTACCGTATTGATTCCAACTCAAAGCTGTCCTGTCAAAATAATGAGAGCAAAGGTATCAGCACAACACCTCTACAGTCCTTGGAATTTACCTCATAACAGTCAACAGTATACTAACACACACCAATCTCAGATTTCATATTGCAGTTGAGCTGATCAGAAAATGACTGCTCGACTCGAAAGGGCTGGCAAAAACAAAAGAGTAAGAAAGGTGGGGAAAAACAAGCGATTTCAATTTCACAAATTACAGAAATCTTACCACCTAACATTTTTGGACTGCATATCAAAGATAAAGAAAGCAAGAGGTGGGAACTATTTGCATGAGCAAACAGAAGTACAAGCTAATAATGAAATGGAATCTTTAAACTCAATTTGAGTTTGTTGATTAGCATGCTCTGAATGAAGAATGTAAAAACGTCACAGCGTTGACCCATACAGAAGGTAATGTCAGGACTTGTACACTAAACTTGAAAAAAGAAAAATCAAGCTAATTCCATTACTGAAAAAGTACAAGACAGTCATTTATGACACCATTTTACGGAAGCAGCAGTTGAAACATTACATGCACCAAACTTCTGACCCAGGTTCTCAAAGATACTGGTTATTCATTTCTCGGACACAGAAAAGAGTCTGGTTCACTAGTCTGATTCAGCTCAAATAATTTCCCTGAAACTGGAAAGCATTTAAACTGGAAGTGCGGTAAGTAATGATGTAAAATAAAACTATGAACTCCCTAAACTCAGTTTTCTAACAGACAGTATTTTCTGGGACAGACTTAACTTTTCATAGCTTTTGCTTTATGCATGGAAGAAAATCATCATTCTTACTTACCAACATCCACCCAGGATCCTGACCTGGATGTCTGCTACTTTTAAACCCTATGTTAAATCCTGTAGTCCTGCATCCAAAATGCTCAAGCATATCTATCAAAAATCTATCCTAAGTGTAACTTACCATCTGACCCATTCCAGCATGATATCTCCTACCCAGGAGAAGGTAATTGTATTTATAGTGTCTCCCAAATAAAATTCACAGCAAGCACAATACATCAGATAAAAAGGAATGTATTAAAACTGAAGATGAACAGACTATGAAAAATAACTTAATTTTTATTTACAGAAATAACTACATTTTATGCGACATGATTCTTACCTCCAGGGAAAGTTCTCGAGCCTGTTTAAATACTTCCAAATCCTCCTGTGTAACAGTGTCCTTGCTTCCCAACAGAAACACATCCGTATTTTCTTGTTTGATGCTTAGTTTGATTTCAGTATCTGTTATTTAAAACCAGCAAAAAGTTTATTCACAGACATGAAGGTTACACATGCCTTACCAAAGTGATACTCCTAAATAGGATTATAGCAACTATAGCTGTTATGATTCCCCCTTTTAACTGAATGTGGGATTAACAAGTAACTGAAGTGAAATCTTACCCCTTCTTTTGTAGTTTGCTGCTGTACGAGCTATTTTTTGGTACTTGCTTGTCTGTCTGTATAAGCCTTTACAGTCCAGTTCTCATAAATTAGTTTTGAACCTCCTGAAATGAACTATATTCTATCACTAGAACTATGCCACCTGATAAATTCCAGTGTACTCTATAAGGTAAAAATAAGAGCACAAGAGTTGGCCCTTAAAATCTGGAGATCAATGATAAGCTACATCTACATTCAAACATAATAAATTAAATGTATTGTTTTCTTAAATAAAAGTAGTTATAAAAAAGGTAGTTCACAGCAGTACAGATCAAGTGTAGTGGAGACTGTGGTACGATGGAACTGTTCATGAAAAAGCAATGGAGCAGAGGGAAATGAATTGAAATGCCCACTGTTATAAGCACTGACAGCACACAATCATGATGACAGCACTACTGCCAGAGAAATGGCAGGAGAAGAACAAGAAAGTAGCATGACATGTGGCTACTCATGCGGTACTACACAGCCATAAGCAACATTATGAAGGCATCTGGGGTTCCTAGTGTCACTACAGATGCAAAAAATAATTAAAAGGTGATGTTGTATTAGTCAGAAAAAAACAAAACAAAACCAAAAATGTTTTGGAGATTTAGTCAGCATTAGATAAAAGGCCAAAGTTGTATTGCTTTTGTATGAAAGTGAAGTAAGAACAAGAGAAATAGCTAAGACCTATGTGACAATATAAGAATTTTGGTTTTGGATGGGACGCAGGTTTGGTTGGCGCTTTGACCTTTGCTTACCATCATCCTGATCAGGTTTAATCCTTCCGTCTGTCAAGCTCCCCTTCCCTGGTGAGGGGGTCCCCACCTGAGGGGTCACTTTATACTTTAATCTGCTTAGAGTCCTGTGCATTTTAAGGAAAGCTGTTCTCTTGAGGTGAGCAATTGCTTTAAAAGCATGTCCTCTAGACACACCCCATCCAGAGGCACAGGCATGAGAGATAAACCCACTCCTAACCTCTTTCTTTCCATAGAAATGGCTATTAGATGTTGATGTGGAAGATAATTCTGGTTTACTACACAAATGCTTGGGTGGTGCATAGCTTGGGTGACCCTTTTTTCGAGACTGTCCCTGAGTGGTATAGATATGAGAGAGTCCATCAAAGAGTCCCTTTAGCTGATTGCTATTAGGAAGGCTACTAAAGGAGGGTATGCTTGACTGACTGGAAGAACTTTGGGGAGAGTTAGAAGTCGAAGTGCTGGATTTTTGAGAACTGGGGCTCTGACCAGAGATGGGGGGTGGGGATAGAAGTGAAGAAGGTGGAGGTTTTAGCTTTTGTGTGGTACCTGTAGCCAACACAAGAGAAGTGCATGACTGTTTCTGAGAGACCTTTTTCCTTGGACGATAGTGCTTTGAAAAGTCTATTATTTCACCTCGTGATCTGCGACCATCAGGTGATGGTGTAAAGAACTTAGTAAGGCCATCAATGAGCCCTTTGGTTTTCTTGTTAACTTTAAGTGTAGAGGCAGATATGTAGGTGGAGGTGGTGGTGATTTTGGTGGTGGCACCAGGCCGAGTGGGGTCTGTAACAGGCAATCTGCTGCTTGAATCCTTCACAGATGCAGCATGACCAGATGAAGGTGTGGTACAGACTTTAGTCTTTTGACCCCTACCAGGTGACCCCCTTCCTGTGAATGCATTCACGGATCCTTCATCACTGGTTACAGACCTAAGCAAAAATTTGAAAAATAAAAATCAGTATTCAAAATCTTTACTGCCAAAGAGTCCTACAGTTTATACAAGCTACTTAGGTCACTGTACTTAAAAATCTTTGAAGATCTTTAAAGACATACACATTTTGGAAATATATTTCACACTATGACAATTTCCAGCTAATTTTTATGCCTTTTCCTTTATGTTCCTTCTCCCCTCTTTTCTTTGAAAGATAGTCCACAATACATATAAATGGAAGCAACTTGCATAGCAAGATCTCCCAGGTATACAGCCTTCCCACTTACTTTTAGGCATAGTCAAAGTGTGCTTATTTGGAGAAAAACATCAATGCACTATGTCTGCACAATAACTGCTCCATCACCACAGTTTATTTTACACACAAAGGAGATGAATGTTTTCAGTGTTAATATATTGTATCAAAACACTTAACTTCAGACTACATTTGCTTAAACTGCAGAGAAAGTCTGTTAGTCCTTTAAAGCAATGCAGTCAATTGTCAAGAAACTGCTATTTCTCCCACTCTTGTTGGATTATGTATGTCAACACTAATAGTAAAAATTACCAGCAACGACCTAAAAGCAAAATAAGGTAGTTTATTAAGAGGATTAAAACTAAACCAAAGAAATACACCCTCTTTTCTTTAGAAATTCTAACAATGTTAAAAGAAAAAAAGCAAATGAAAGAGAAAAACTGTAAAGAAGGTGTGTTTATAGAAAAAACCATGAACTACTCAGGCTTAACATGGAAGATGTTAAAAAAAAAAACACCAAACATTGGAGAATCTTACTTAAATGCTAGGAATAAAAAAGGCACACTGAAAGCCAACATTTGTGACAGCAGAATTACAGGTTTAACTAGTTGCTAATGACTGAAGAGAGGAATTATACTGAAGGATATACTGAATAGTATATATTAGCACATAGAAACAGAACATTTAAAAATATCTGCAGTAAAAGAAATAGCTATCAGGATGCATGATCAAATTACAAAGCCAAACAAAGCTATATAGTTGCATCACATGCTTTCTTTCATTCCCTTTTCCATCCTGCTCTTTGAAGTTAGCTTATTTACTTTGCAGCGGAAAATTTTCTTCCACAGATTTTTGCCTTCTTAATGGAGATACTGAAGTAATTAATTGCAACAGGTTACATCTAATTAGAGATTCAACAGCCTAGGGCTACCATCTGGTTTACTGAACTCCAAAGGCCCATCACTTTAAGAAGTAGTTCCTTTTCCACCCACACATCCTTAAATTTGGTTAGCTCTTAAGAGGCAACAAACCCAAAAAACTTCTAAGTCTTTTGAATCCTTTTGTGTCATAAGCTTATGTCTATCACAAGACCTGTTCTCACTGCCAGATGTAGTCATCACCAGTGGTGCCAGAGGCCAGCACACACCTGGTTTAAGTTAATCTTACACAGTAATTTGTCTGTGAAGGGCTTCCTACAGGTGGTCAACAGGCAGAAAACTATTCCTGTCCTACTGGACAGATTTTCTTTGTGCTACACAAGAACTAAGTAGCATTGGCTAATGTTCCTGTATTTCATGTGACCACACACTTTTTATGTATGAAACTGTTGTCCTCCATACCTGCAATCACTTTTAAATAGGATTTCATGAGGAAAAGTCTTATCTCCTAACCATTATTTTTCCAATACATGACTATTTTGTTTATATACACATATATACATACTAGACACTGAAGTAACAGAAGTGTGCCCACAGTATTGCAAGTATTTGTTTTACAAAGAGCTCTCCAAAGTACTCCTCTAACACGCTCACGTGCTACAAAGGAAACCTTTATGAAAATATTCATAATCAAATGCTAAAACAATTTCCACATCCTTCAGCACGATGTTCACTTTAAAAGCTGTAGCTCAATCTCAATAGTTAAATGTAACAATAAAACCTTTACAGCATTTCCAACCCTTTTTTGTATCTATGAGGTAGGAGGAAAAGCTGAATTACTGTGTCAGGAGGACATTCCTGCTAAATCCACTGTGGGAAGCAAAATCAGTTTGTGGAGAAGTAAGATGTCAGTACTGTATTAGGACCTGTCCTGGCTCTGGGCAGGACAGGGTTAATTTCTGCAATAGCCAGAAGGGAGCATGGCCAGGACCCAAATGTTATTCTATGACTCCTCATGCCCTTGCCAGGGACCGAGGAAAGGGATTCTCTTTGAGTAAATGTGGCAGTGGGAACACTCTTTGTTATTGATATTTTAGCTGTTACTGTTAATTTTCTCATCTCATTGCTGTTACCAGTAAATTTTTTTTATCTAAACCCACAATCTTTATGTTTCGTGCCTCCAGTTCCCCTCTCCAGACACTGGCAGGGTGAGGGGGAGCCAGCAAGCAGCACGTGGTTTTAAGAGCCTCAGTTGAAGGCTTATGAGTTTTCAAAGGGGTAAAACCAGAGGTGCAACTGAAGCCCTAGGCATAGCTAGAGACATGGAATATTTTTATTGTGCACACACAATGTTATATAGCAATTTCAATGACCTAAATTCCTAAGTTATTTATTCAGGAGGAGAATGGAGAAGTAAAGCAATGTTTCACCCACTCCTCCTTAAACAGCGTGCTCTCACGAGCCAGTACAACTAGATCCATTACTTTCATGTAGTACCACACTTTATCCTTGTCCTGCACTACTTTCCTAGAGCAACATATACTGCACTTTAGGATGAGGACCAAAAAGGCAAGATGAAAGATCCTGGCAGAAAGAAAGGGAAAAGAGAATACAGCAAGCGGCAAAGCACCAAGTACATCAAACTTGACTAATGCATTGTGCTGCAAGTACTTTTCTTTCTATTTTCTCATGTTGGCTCCACTGGCTTCAAAAATCCTTATTTTGCAAAATGCAAAGTTTTACAGCAGGTACCATACAATTCTGGATAATATGAGACAGGTTTTTAGACCATAGAGAAAAATGGCTGGGTAACAATCACATGAGAGAATGAGTAGTTCATAGAGTCAGAAAGCTGCTGAGTTGACATAGCCAAACAGTTAAATAATAGTTGAACTGGGGGAAAGAAAGGCATACGTGGATAAGAATATGTGATAGAGGGCAATGTGATACGTAGTTGACAAAGAACCTGTTCCTGTTTAACATTCAGTGCAATGTCAACTCAGCATTTGAACGTTACTTAAACAAGCCTCCAAACAAGCCTTACAATGTCCAACTACAGTGTTTCCTGGAAAGACAAACACCGAAGAAATTACAGCATGCTCTTGTCTTAGACAAACACAGTCCTGAGAAGCAAGAGGAATTGCAACCTTTTCCTAGTAACCAGTGGCAGCTTAACAGCAAAATTCAAGTAATCATCTTTTCCAGAGTACCACTGAAACCAGAACTTCTGTAGTATTTGCACAGTTTACTTTTTGGAATGGGTTTTGTGAGCTGATGTTAACTAATAATTTTTATACAATTTTTTGACAGGTCTTTGAGCAGAACGGTCTCCTGAAGTTGTATATAACTGCCTTGTTATTATCCACTTAGTACAGATTCTGTACATACTTCAATTATTCGAAGCTACACTTAAAAGGTAGCTGTGGCATATGTTATCATACAGAAGTTCATTTGCATCTTTTTATGGTACAATTTTTGACAAAAGTGTATGGGATCTGAAAAACTAAGTTACAGGCATTTTCTTATCACCTTCTGACATGACACAAAAAGCACTTAGTATAATTTAGAAGGCCATTGGGCTGAAAGGGATATGTACTAAATCACTTGTCATCTATTTTCCCCCACTTGAAATGCAGTTAAAAACTGTACTTAAACCTGTATTCAACTCTTATCTGACTACATTCTCTGAAACATATAAAGACATAAAACCCAAGAGAAACCTACAACATTCGTTGCTTTAGTTTATTTTTCGGTCGTCCAATAGGTTTTGCATATCGTCGTCTTATTTGGGCAGCTTTTTCATGAAGCAGCTTTCTCCCTTTCTTCTTTGGTCTACAGACCTGGCAAATCCACATCCCTACATAAAGGAAAAAGAGTTTAGTTGTACACAGGTTATCTAATCTGTACTGCATGAGTCTACCAAGATACATGCCAAGTATATACACAGTCAGCAAATTACCTCTTGAACAGGACAAGAATTTCTGTTCTAGCTTGTCCCTCCTTAAACTACCTAGATCTTCAAACACAATTAAGACTGGGGGGAAAAAATTACATGTGTGTTACAAAGCAATCCAGGGTAGAGCACGCTAAAGAGCATATCAGATCACACCCAGGCACGTTTGTTTTAATCTACAACAACTTGAATTTAGCATCCTTTTAACATTAGTTGGCCATGTCTACACACTACTGTAGGTAAGACTGAGGAGCAGGAGGGAAGGAACTGAAAAAAACTCTTTAGTGTAACTTTAAGATTAAACAGCCAAAGCCATAAAGGTATGAGAGCAAAACTGTGGTGCTGTATATCAGAAATCTAGACATAGAAAACCAGAAGACAAATGCATTTTTTTTGGTCTGTTTTTTCAATTACTCTTACAAAAGGCATGAAGAATAGTCTCTTCCACCTGCTCTAAGGATTTCTTCTTTAATATATATACTTCAAGCATTTTAACAGCCTTTCTAAAATTTCACCTTCAATAGATTGGCCAACAACTCATCTACACCGTGAATTTATCTGTTCAACTAAATGCACACCTTTATTAATTTCCTGAGAAAGAAAGCCCTCACATAATGACAAAGTTGGCTTTGACATGAATGAAATCATACTGTTCATCATTAAAAAAAAAAAACCATATCAAATTAGCATGCTCAAGAGGTTTTTGTCACTTAATATAGGAAAAGACTGCAAATGGAAGTATTTTCATGGAACGAATTTTTATGATCACCTTTTGGCATTCGGGACAGTGGTGGGTCACAGCACTCCATGTGGAACCCTCTATCACAGGAGTCGCAAAAAAGCATGTTATCCTGAAGGGGGAGGAGAGGGGCAGGGATGAGGGGATGGAGAAGAGGAAGAGGAAAAAAAGACTTAATACAGCATCGCTTCAAGTTGTACATCGATTCTCTGTATTTGCACATGTGCTAATTATAAAGCTACTATAAACAAAGAAAAGTCAGGTAACGCTCAAGTCTAACTTACTGCATTTTTGCCTTGGATCCTACACGCACTGCATGTCTTGCATTCAATGCACTGCCATCTCAAGGCCTTCACATTTGTTGTTAACTCAGGACAGAATTTCAAACATGATGGATGTCCTAAAAAAACCAAAATGTTTAAAGTTTGAGATTTAAGATTGGTTAGATTGATTTTTAAGTTCAACAGGATGTAGCCAGCACCACCAGAACCCTGCAAGCACCAGCTACTTTCAGAATTTTGCTACACATTACTTAACTCACCTACTACTCCATACAAAGAACTACCATGAAACCCATTCACAAAGATACAAAATTGATTTCTACTGTAGCTGACACCTGTGAATGGTCCACACAAGCACCTAAAACTGAATTTATTTTCACTAGGTTATTTCCATAGCATATTAAACTGCCATTGGTTCTGAAAAAAATACTTTCACAAACTTAACCCCACTCCCCTTCTTAGCAGCTCAAAATAAACAGAGAAAATCTTTAGATAAAACCCTATCAGTTATTTTTCTAAATATACTAAGTATCTACCAGAGAAACTTCATAGTCAAACTCTATCTGTTTTTCATTCACACTTACTACTTAATTATACCCAAAGAACAATTTTAGAGCCATAAGAAGGGGCAAAATTCATCTCACAATTGGCACAAGAAATGCTTATTGCAACAGAAGATTTAAAATTGAGGAGGTGAGGGGGTTGTGAGTAGTTGAACTACCACCTCCCACGAAACTGTATTTTATTCCTTGGCAGGACCAACCTCTTTTCGCAGTAGCCTTGAAGGCCTACATGACTTTTCCAATTAATAGAATACACCAGACAACTGAACACACACAACACCTTAGGCCATACTGGCAGTCATTTTTTCATGTCTTCAACAACCTGAACAGAGTGTACCCTTAATCCAGAAAAGATAAAAGCACTGCTAAATAGAAAGGGATAAGCCTTCCCAGGGAAACACTTTTTGACAGTATTATATTCAGACATTATCAAGAACATCAACCCACAAGTTGTCAGAGATAAGAATCCCTGATGCCATGCTGCACTTATAGATGGCTGCAGTGATGTGGTGCACATGAAAGGCGCTTTCTTCTCCCTATCAGAGTTGGGATGCATGCTTTCTTCTAGGTAATGGTCTAGTCATGGTGATTCAGACTTTCTCCAGCAACTGTTTCTCAGTCCAGGACTGAGCTAAAACACCACAAACAAGAACATAGTCTAATCCATGAGCATTTGCTATTTTTGTCTTCTAATGGACTGAGGCATGAAAGGCAATGACAACTGATGGACTGCAAAAGCCACGTGAATAAGTGCAAATTTCAGATTTAACTTCCTTTTATTCCATGTACCCAAGGCTTAACCACTTTCTGTTATTCTCAAAATAAAATGCAGGAACACAATCTATTAGTAAAGAGCCATCAGTAATAAATTCAAAGAGTAGTTTCAAAAACAAAGATGTTGAAAAAGCATTGCCATTTTATTCTTAGCATGTGGCTTAAGATATATGAACTAATTTTTGTGATTAAAACTGAGTATGCACTTTAAGTAACTATTTTTCTTGAACATGACAGATATACTGTAACTGTACAGCTAAATTCAATGACACACTATTCCCTTCAATAAAACTTAACTAAGAAATAAGAAAAAAGCTCCCTAGAGTGGTTGATATTAGTAATCAATATCAAAGACCATCAATATCATCAACCATGACTTAACTATATGAACACATTAAGTGTAATCATAAGCCAATCACCTCCATGCAAGTATATTTAATTCCAGTTATCTACCCTGCACAGAAGTCATTTATGTCAAGGAGCAAGAAAGTTGCAGTTAAAGTTGTTGATTTTAACTTTGTTTTAAATAAATAACTGAGAAGTATAAACACAAGAAACATCCATTCTCACTAGTTGATAACCACTGGTTGCACAGATTATGTGTAACTGTGTTCATTTATTGCTCTGTTATCTACCAATGCAGCATTTCTCATTCAAGCAATTACACGGTTTAATACATTTGTTAATAAGTGCTAGATTTTATCATTGGACCAAAATTCAAGAAAAAAATTTCATTGGTATTAAATATGAAGATTTTTGCCTGCAACTCCAAGTCCTTGAGTCACAAGCAACTAGAAGCTGGAAGGCTGCAAATAGGAATCATCACTATACATTTGCGATGTTCTTTCACAGTCCTTCCTAGGTATGCACCAGCAGAGACAGCACAGAAATTTTTAGATTTCAAAACACTATATGGTATTGATCTGTAATAGTTGATAATACTTACACTATTCATTTTAGACAGAAATTGACATAGTGCAAATATAACAATAATAAGTAGAAGGTAACGCCTCCCAGACATGAAGTGGTAAACAATACACGTTTCACTTTTGAAAGGAACTAACTACTGTTCGTAGCTTAACAGATTTCTGTAGTCAAACAAAGTCACTGTGCCCTTCATTGATTTTACAGCTAGTTTCTCATAATTTGAAAGAGTTGAAGGAAAACATGTTTTGGGCTTCAAAGTCTGCAGTATTTCAGCTCTAACTAATCTAAACTGAAATAAAAAACACACTATCTTTTCCATATCCAGAAGCTGATAAATCTGCCAGGATTTATCAGCACTAGTTTGAAGTGTTTCAGTTGGTAGTTTCTCTTGGTTCCATCACTTGACTTTCTTTTAAACCTCAGCAGCATCAATATTTTAATGTATCGCACAAGCTTAGCAGATTACTGGAAATTTAGACCTTTGAAAGCTGGCAATTTCCACCAGGAATACATATAGGCTTATTTTAAACACTTTAAAATTCATTCTTATCTGTCCCTGTTAGAAAAGTTTAAGATTTGCAATACACCGATGTGGCAGAAATAGGTGTGATCAGGAAGTCAAAACTGAACATGTCATTCATTCCTTTGTGACTGAAGAAGACTCCTTTAACCTGCCCACTTTAGTTTCTTCCTCACAAAGTCAGGCCTTGTTTATTCATTACAGGCTTTAGTGAAACAACTAGTCTTTGAAAAGAACAAGCATTAGATCAGTGACTACAATTAAGTACAGTGCTAAATTCGTTATGCTAATATCTCCAGTTATTTTTAACTTTGATACAAATGCTGGGAACTAATGTATAATATATTCACACGAAAAAAACCACCTCAACTTGTGTTTGACAACCTTTTAGGTAGAAAGCATTATTATTATTTAGACTTCACCTACAAGCAGAGATGGTCAGAGCACCTACCTTGGGATGTACTATGTTTTTCCACCTGCAAGTTTCTTAGCAGTTCATTTTATCCAACTAGCCAACATCCTTACACAGACAGCAATAACTAAAACAATTCCTATATTCCCTTATTACTAAAGCATACCCTAAATCTCATTTGGAAAGCAATCTCTGCACAGTTCTTTCCAGACACTTTCTGTCCCTATTCCTCTAGACCTGAGTCCAAGGCCTCTGTTCTCTAGCCTCCCCTACCTATCTCTGATCAGTAACCCTCCTGCCTTCTCAGGATATGTGAAAGGACAGTACCCACAGGTATTCTATTAGCTATTTTTCCCCCTTTTAAAAATATTTATTATAGCTCTCCAGTCACTCAGTTTTTCCCCCTCCTCCTTCTACAATGTAGCAGCCTCATTAAAAAAAAAAAAAAAATCTGTCAGCAGCAGCTCTTTAATTGCTTCTGCACATCTCGACTGGAAAAACAGAAGTAGAGTTTGAATCTAGTTCCCAAGTGTATTGATTTTTCAAAATCAAAAGATAGGGAAAAAGCAGGAGGGAAAAAAACCCCAAACAAATCAAAACAACAAAAACCAAGAGGAGCTATGTCTACTTTTGTAATGGGATTTGTTTCCTCATGTCTGATATCCCTCATCTTACTTCTTCAGAAAATGCTCTGTGCAAAGTGACATAGCAGTGCACTTCATTTCCACTACCCAAATACTTTATCCTCCCAAATACCACAAAAATGTGCAGATATCCAGCTAGTTTCTGCTTTCAGAATGCAGAAGCATTACCTGAAAACACAAAAGCAACTTGACACAAAAACCAAAAAGGAAAACAGACATGCCAGTAGTGGGCACTGCAATTTAATCTCTGATCAACTGAACAATTTGCTTGCTGTGCACACTATGCAATTTCTTTTCTATTTGTTAGAGAGCAAGACCAGCTTTGAGACACACTCCAATGTGCAAAATTACAAATCCAATTACAATAAAACTCCACTTGAGTGAAGTTTTGTTATTTATAAATTGCACTGAGATTGGTTTTTATTTTAGTTAGGCACCAGTAGCTAAAGTTTAACCATCCAGCAAACTGATTGGCAGTCTCAACATTTCATTCTTTATATCTAACACATCTGAGAAACTAATTAAAGATAATTTAGTCTTAATGAGGCAGAGAGAATGTATCGATGTTAATTCAAATAGAAGCTGATCCATGAAAGTCAAGACTTCCAGTTCTAGAGTGTCTCAGACCCACCAAGGGATTATTATACAACAGAAGAATAGCTGGTATCTAAGCTCACCTGATTAGTGTAAGCTCTATGCACCAGAGTCTAACCAAGCACAAATCCTATTAGTTTTCCAAATATCAGAAAACAGATTTGAAAATATAGGAAACCTATAAAGCACTAAAGGAAGACAGTTTAACATCTATGGGGTTTGCTGTTGCATACTGGAATGAAAAAGTAACTTTCTTACTTCAGAGTGTAATAATTGGTTTAAATATACTAAAAAATACACTGGCTAAAATACAAAGTAACTACTGGAGTGACAGATTCAGAAGCACATAGACAAAAACATATCCTGATGAACTGAGAAGACATTTTTATCCATACTGTTTTGTTTTTACTCAACTACTGAGGTAGTCTGTCTTGGGTACTATGATAGCTATCTTCAGCACACCCACAAAATAATGATACACGTGGACTCCGAATTCAAAGACAACAAAACTCTACTTTCACTTCCAGCCTTCTCAAAAGTAGTGCTGGCTTACACAGACACTACTGCTTCTTGCTCATGTTCCTCCCAGACACCACCTTCTTCTTCATTCTGGCATGTAAGCTGGTAACAGTTCTGCACTGACCTGGAATGGGGAACTGATTAACCTTAATGCATTTCAGCTATATGCGTTCCTCAAGGAAGTTTATATATAAGGTGCCAGCACAAAGGGGCAGCACCAAGCACTTGGGTATTGCAGCCTCAGACTTGAAGCAGCACTGCTATTTCGTGTTGGAGCTGGGATGGGATAGTCTACAGTGCAAAGCTTTACCAAAAGTATCTACCAATGCAGCTGTAAGATTTTGGGAGCAAGAGTATTTTTACTGGCACAGCTAAAGAAAAGCAGTGCACTCAACTGACAACCCATACCAATTAACTCCTCTTCTAACATAGCTACTTTCCACACAGGATTTTTTAAGAATAGGTAAACTGATCAGAGAATTTTCACATCCAGAACTACAGAGTTGCTTCAGAAAACGTTAAAGGCATAGAGCTGTGGTAGAAACTTATCCAAGTTTCTTACCAAATGCCTCTGCGAACCAGCAATAATCCAGGCCAAGAACATGCTTGGTATCATCCATGCAACAAGCTCTGCACAAAGTAAGTGTGCTACAATATTTCATGTTCCAAATTAACCTCATTGCTCACCTTAGGGGAAGCACCTGCATTAAGAACAGCCACACAGACTCACAGGAGCTGCTGCAGCACACAGGAACAAGGTACACACGATCAGTAGAGTGTCACTATCTTGTGCCTGACCAGTAACAGGTGCCCAACTACTTCAGTATGTTACTTGAAATATTGTTCAAATTACCACTAGAGTAACAGAATAATTTTATAACAAAATGAACCTGATACACAAGATCCACAGCAGCAAAGACTGCCACGCAGTCTTTATTACTATGATTATTCCTCACCTTCTGAAATGTTGCAAATCTGTGCAAGCAGAATTCTTTATGTCATTTGATGTCACAATGCAAATGAGTTTTCAGAGCCAACACAGATCTCAAACAATTACTGTATTTCACAAGTGTGTTTCCCTGTTAATTTACTCAGATCTGTAGTTTAACATAAAGATGAATTCACACCTCTCATTTATAATTATCCTAGTTATCCAGATGACAAAATTCCAGAGAAAATAAAACAAAAAACCCCAAACTCTTCCACAGACCCCACCCCACCCATTTCAGTTCTCAATCTATGTATGTTCAAAGACAGTATGAGGCTTACAAGTTTAAAATGGTTTTTTTAAAACATACAAATACTAGAAGTGTTCACGTTTAAGTAAGTTCAGCCAACTTACCACTGCTGCCACAGTCTGCACAAGACAAGAGCTCTTCTGGTTTTTTTTCGCGATTTGATTCTTTCGTTCCCAAACAAAAGCTACATATCGGGATGGGATCAGCTCGTGGCTAGATTTAAAAATAAACAGAGTTAGCTAGCAAAAAAAACCAACCAAACGTAAACCCACCAGCCTCAGTGGCTTTTACCTTCTATTTTGTTGTACCATATATTAATTACTGAGACAAACATTCCTTTTACTATGGAATAAAAAAAGTTTTATTTCATATTTTTATAAAAAACGTTTGTTTTTTTTTTAATTTCATAAACCTTAAGTTGGCCCATAACATGCAACCCTGTGTACTAATCCACACAAACATCTCAAATACAAGACTAGTGTTAACAAAACCAAGGGAAAATTACAACTTGTGACAGTATTCTTGCACATGCAATTTCAACTCCATTTCACATGGACTTGTTCTTCAAATGTAATAGTGCTCAAAGATCAAGATGTAAACTGGTCTTTATTACAGATGAATACAGTTCATTTACGAAAGAACACAAACTTACTAAAAAACTCTCATATTTAAGACATAATTTATTACTTGGAAATCCAATACAACTCACACCTCCCTCTGAAACTACCATTTTAGGGTAAAATCTCTGGATTCAACAGATCAAGGGTTATCCATTCCAGTCTGATGAGTCCCATCAGCTATGCTACACAATCGTAATAGAACTCCATGCAAATCTTCCAACGTCCAGAAGCAACAGGCAGAGAAGGACTTCAGAACTGATACAAATTTACTTCCCATCCTCCTAATCAACTATGTGACAAACTACCAGATACTAAATACCTATTAAAGAGTTTCTGCATTACATTTTAGAGCTTTAATGAAACTACTTACCTGCAACATCCAAAATATTAATGTATTAATGACTATGTGGAAGTATCTGTAACCACGTTTGAAACAAAACTACATCTCCCAGGTTGGATACTCAAATAACAGAGTACCTCCCCAGACTGGCTTCTAGCAGCTCATCTCACAACAACACATAAATTAAAATAGTTTCTTTTGCATTCATAGTTTCCAGATTTAGGTACACAATGCTGTTAGTTTTATATATCAGGGTAATTATTTATTGGTTTTACCTTCATTTTACACTTCTGCTTTCAATGCTTTGAAAGCTGACAGACTATCTTCACTTGACCTATAAATCTCTGTTCCATTACAGATCTAGGAAGTGAGGAATGCTTGTTTTTAAGGGTTTTCTCATGAATGAATTAGTTAAATGTAAATATGCCCTTATCTCAACACAATACCGAAATACTGAAATTACTTTCATGTTACTAAGCTTCATGATCATCTTAAGTCAAGCAGTAGATTCTGAAGAATACTAAGACCAGCAAGGCAAATTTGTCCTACCCATCCAAGAGGAGCACACATATCCTTACCCTAGCCTACAATCAAAACTATATAAATATACTCCAAGCTCCAAGGCATCCTACTTTTTCTGACAACTTAGTCCTCACAAGGTCTTGCATGCTGTTCAACTCTTCACAATCCAATTACTGAAATACTGTCATAGTTGTATACCCCAAAGAATAGACATAAAAGATAAACAGAGCTGAAGACTTTTCCTAAGTATGGAGATGTGTGTTCTCTTCCATTAACTACAAAAGGGAACTATTATTACCTTCTTATAACTAATAGGAACAAACATCACCTGCACTCCTTCATATTACTAAGACCTCCATTACGGATTATATGGATAGCTGAAATATTCAATTGTTATCAGACAATAAAAAAGTTTAAGTTATAAAACTGGCAGTTTTCTAAAATAGTCATTCTTCAAAAAAAATATTGATGTTCTTTGTCAGTTTTAGCAGGATGGCATCAAATGAGATCTGTAACTCTGTAAGTGGGAAAGGTTATACCACTTATTTGCAGGATTTTTCACTTGTTAAAAACAAATATGTATACAAATAAAATACGATTAGTTATGATTCTTGCCAGTAAGGTATCATAATTCAGCAGATCCGTCCCATCATTTTGCTTTTATCAGATATGTCATTGGAGCAAAATGATATTAACAAAAAAAAAAAAACCCAAACATAAACACACCAATAATCAGCAGCAGAAAAATGGTCCAGACCTCTCCAAATGCAACTTATAGCATTGTGTGGACATCTCTTAACTGCTAGTTAAAAGTTTAATACAGATAATTTAAAAAGAAATATTATTCTTTTAGTGGAATCCGGTAAAAATCTCCTCTTGGCAACCATACCATTCTCCTTCCCTTTGATATAACAGAGCTTTAGCCATTTTAAAAATGCTCGCTCTGATAAATAATTCACAAAACATCACATATCATTCAAATCCAGGTCCACAATCTCATCTATCTTTTCAAGATTTTTTTTCTTGCTCTAGGAAAAGACATGGCCATTAGCCAACATTCATTTACTTCCCTATTTCAAACCTCCACCACCCCCCGCCCTTTTTTACTGAAGGTAAAATAAAGGACAAAGGTTGTTGGCAGTTCAGGGCTACAAAGACTGATGTTCCCATACCAAACCTAATCACAAAGAGCTCGCAAATCCTATCACTTTGCACACAAGTTTTCAAGAAACTCACAGGCTCCAATAAATATTTTGAAGCCATTTACATTAATAACTGTATTACAGGGCCTGATCTCTTAACTACTGAAAGTTAAGAATACACACACATGCTTGTCAGCACAGTAAACAAAACACAGTTTCTTACTGTTTTAGTTTGCACAGTCAAAATAAAACTAAATTCATACTGGCAGTATTAGTTCTGGCCCACAACTGTCTCATTTAGGATAAACTAAGGGGGTTTGGGGTTAATATTTTGGGGAGGTGGTGGTGGGGTTTTGGCTTTTTTTTTTTAACCGTAGAAGAATGTAGACCAAAAAGTAATGCACCTCCTACCTTAATCTACGAGAATTCCAAAATAAAATCTCTTTTCCTAGTCATTAGTTTATCTTCTAAAATATAGCCATCATATATAATTATCTTTTTAAAAACAATGATTAGTCTTCAGGAACGTTAATTCCATTTCATCTCCTACAGGAAGTAGTATAGTTATTCAACACTGCAACATTTTGTACCAGATGAACCAGTAATATTTTCTTATTTTTCCACTCTCAGTTTAAAAGCAAAGTATCTTTTTTATCTAGTGTTTAAGAACCACATTAATATTTGTGTTACAAAACCTTTAGGAGTATGGTGTCTGCTCTGTCACTCAAGATAGGTCTGAATTATGCTTACCCAGTAACATACTATTACTTCAACAGAACTAAAGCTGCAAAGAATTTTTCATCCCTTTAATTCTGCAAACAAGGTAAGTGACTACTTGCAAAATCACTTCATTTTTTAGGTCACTAGAAGTTGTAGGTCCAAATTTAAAAGGCTGCCATGTTCTAATAACTGTATTTCCAATTGCACTAAGAGGAAATTTACAGAAAATTCATACCTTATGCCAACACACGGCTGTGTTCAGAAACTGGAGCTTCAGAAAGAGCAGTCAGGCAACAGGATTTTAAATATATCTATATAAACATAGATATGTATAGCTACATGTATGTGTGTGTATATATATATATATATATGTACGCACACATTCCAGCAATAACAGACCATCAACTCAGCACCTGTAAACAGGTTGGCTTTTTATTTAACTTTCCCAGTAGAAACTGAACCATATTTATTTAAGCATCACACATCCAACTGTCATAGTCAATCAATCCCTTAAAATGTCATACATACAACCACTGCAGTCCATCAATCCTCTAAACAGTGTTAAAACCATGTACCGTATCATGATACAGTAACACCAAAGCACACCACCAAAATGTAATTTCATAACATTTATAATTTCAAAACCATTCTAAACAATAATTGTGATTATCTTGATGCTTAAGACAGTTTTCACTAAAAATTTTATGAATGTGTGTACATCGAATTTTATAGCTTCATCATTTCAGTCACTTCAGAACATAAGAATAAAAAACATGCTTAATAAATTTGTGCTAAAGACTAGAAGTAACAAAAACATATTGGTTTAGTGCCTTCAATAAGTGTTTCATTACTGATTGAACTGAAAAAAACCCCAAACCACCAGAAACCCCATCAGAGAGTTTCAACTATTTAGCATAGTTTAAACATTCTGAAACAAGGTAGAATCACAGAATGGTTTGGGCTGGAAAGGAGCTTAAAGATCTACTTCCAAACTCCCCTGCTATGGTCAAGGACACCTTTCACATCATCACTAATTTAGAAAGAACAACCTAGTTTGCATTAGTTAAACTAGTACAACTTCCATATTTAAGCAAAGACTTAGAAGTCATTTATGCAACCAGTAAATTATTTTATTTATTTTAATGACTCACAGCTATCTATTCTGAGAAGTTAACAGGCTTTGCCACTGCATAAAAGGAATCCTTGGTGAAAATTCAACTGTATTTCTGCTACCTTATGTCAGAACTTGTCTCAAAACTCCAGTCCAAAATAACACTTTTTTTTTTCCTACTGTAGTTTCTGTGCTTGTGGAATTTATATGCTTATCTGACTGTATTTATAATTCCCATGAAATTCTTAAAGCATTTAGCATATTCTAACATCCACCCTCAAAAAAAGTCACATTAGGCCCTGAAAAGTCTTACTTTTCAGTATGCCATTACCCACAACTATAAATCCCACTCAAAGCAAGATTACTATTTGCACAGTATAACACTCTGAGGCTTTGAACAGATTGCCTGAAAACTATTAGGCATTAGCTGTGTACAGACAATTACAGTTTTAAGTGCTAGTCTCATTAAGTGTTACACACACATTAAAAGAAATTAAAAGTTTAGCACATACTCACAAGAAATTTAAGTTTGCCTAGTAAACCAAAAACCTCAGCTGTTCAATTTGCAACTGCCTCTCAATGCCTTTCAGAAACTCGACATCATCTGACAACTGGGCAGAAGACACATCCTTATTCACGATACACAAACATTACATCTCCATTACCCTATTAAAAGAAACAGCATGCAAGTAATTACAGGGTTAACAGGATAGAGGGGCAAATTTTACTGAAAACTGAAACTGCCATGACCTTCAATACAGCTCCACTGTTCTGATCCCAGCCTATTTACAGCCTTAGGAAGGGCAGAAGCAGCAAGCTTCCTTTCTCGAATACCTACATTTTCACAAAGTAAGATCATGGGCTATCTACGTTCTTTTTTTTGTATCATAGTTTGAAACAAACAAAAGAAAAAGTCTTTGAACAAGAAATACCACCAGTAGCATCTCTAAATACTGGGGTTTTTTAATATTAATACTGAAAAGCAAAAGCTAAATCAGTGGCAAGTACTGATTTCTAGTCTCAGCTACTAAAGCAGCTGGCTCTTGGTCACCAGCAAGACAAGGCAGTATGAATACTTCCAGCTGCAATCCCCTTACTGCACACTTTCTGTGTGTAATAGAGTTTACTTTCCCCATTAAAAAAAAAAAAAAAACACACACACACACACAAAAAAAATCTATCATGTTTCTGGAACTAGTTACTCTAAGTTATTGAAAGTTAAACTAAACTCCAATTTTTAAAACAACTTCTTAGTAGCTACCCAGCAGCTTCCATGTTAGTTCTACAGGTCCACAAAGCCACTGACTCAAACGATGGTAAAAACATGCTGACAAAGTTATTACTGCAGGAGTGTGAAAACATTAGACCTGCTACAAACCTTCATGTAGCCCATGCACTTGAAGAGCACAAAGCAAAAGCCAGCCAGTTCCAAGGGCAGTTCCAAGAAAAGAGGACTTACTAGGGTGCCAACTTTCTTTATTACACCTTTAAGTCAAGAAAACGGTACGTGCTGAGGAAGAGCGACAGCGTGAACCTTCTCTTCCCCACAAAGACTACCATCACTGCTACATACAGGTGCATGTTTTCTTTTGCTCTATAAAACCAATTTCCATACTGCACAGTGGCTTTCTCTGTTCACAGCCCTCTCCTTGACTTTCAAGGATTACATCTGTATGGGCATTATGATATACAAGGGAACTCTCACAGGCACATAAATTATCCAAACCTGCTAAGTGTAAAATGCTCCATGTCCTCCTGGATTCACACACCCCAAAGTCATCTAACTGCCACCGTAACACCGTATTTCAGAGTTCAAAGTACATTCTTATAAGTCCATGACCTCCACATTGTGTGCACGCCCCAAGCAATCAGCCAATAATTGCTGAAGAAGATTGTAAGAACACACGTAGAAAGACCATCTCTCGTGTTCTTGAAATATCATCTTGAAAACTGGAAATCTCACTTCTATCCTGCACTCCATATGAGGTGGGAAACTCGTGAAAGTGAATCCAAATTGATATATTTCCAGAGTTAACAGCAGGAGGGGGAACACTCTCCTACACCAGCCCATAAGAAATCTACAGTTCCTTAAACAGGTTTCAGAACTCTTCACCTGAACACATCAGTGTTTTTGATTGTTTGGTGGGTTTGTTTGTTTTGGGCTGTTTTATTTTAACAAAAGTCAAAAAGTGCAAACCAAAAAAAGTTTTGCCTCTTGCTTCCCCCACCCAGAAAAATATGACCAGGCCTACAATGTGATCTTTTATGCTTAGAAATTTCTCTCCTAGAGTGTTTTAACTCACTCTTTCAGGAAAATACATCATCTACCTCCCTGGACATGATGTGTCCCACTTGAACACAGCTCCCCACGTGTCTTTGTGTGCCTTAGTAATAACTTTAGCAGTTCACAAGCAACACTACTGCCGATGGAACTGAATAGCAAAAAACTAACCTGCATCTTCATCAAAAAGCACTGTAATGAGGAAGACATGCATTAAATCACATACTCTTATAGACACTTTTCTAAATACGGTTTCCTTTTTTATGTTACTAAAAGGAACATTCCTGCCGCCTCTTCCAATCTGGGACGCAATACAACCTACAGTAGGGGAACTTGCAATAACTACCACTTAGAAGACAGAATGCAGCTTCAGGCTTCAAAAGTCACTTTTCCTTGAAATCTGGAAAAGCAAATAGAAGTAGAGTTCCATTTCAAAAGACTTCTGTTGTTTCATAAAATAATACAACCTATTAGAAACAAAACCAAAACTGACTTCAATTTATCATTGTCTTGAAGAAAACCACTAAGAATAGCACTCTGAACAGTGAATACTGACCAACATGCAGGGAAGAAACCCTGATAAAAAACAACAACACCAACAACACCAAAAAAACCACAAAAAAAAACACCACCAAAAAAACTCACAGAAGTACACACATACCTTTTCTAGAAAGGGTTTTATTCATTTGTCCCAATCCCCTTAATTAGCTGTACATAAGCCATCCTGCATTCATGTTTTGTTTGCAGTTTATCCACTGAAAACTAAAAAAAAAAGAAAAAAAATCCACCTTCTATTGAAAAACCACCACCCAAAGCACGCACAGGATACATCTGCTAGAGAAGGGTGCAAAGCAGCAGCTCAGAAATACAGATATGTCTCACAGTCCCCTGGAGCCTCAGCTTTCATTTTCAACAGAATTAATCTAAACTAATCTCTACACTTAGAGAAGGGAGGCTTTCAAACTATAGTCCAAGTTCCATAGACACACAGGACTGTTACATCAGCCTAAAAACAACCCTTGGATATATGTAGGCCCTGCTACTATTTCTGTCAACAAACTCTGATACTTTACTTATTTAAATTGTATCCCTTCTGTGATCTTTGTTGATTCCCATGTGTCATGGTTAAACCCCAGCTGGCAAGTAAGCTCTACACAGCTGCTTGCTCACTGCCCCAACATCGGGATGGGAGAGAAAATCAGAAGAGTAAAAGCAGAAAACTCATGGATTTAGATAAAGACAAGTTTAATAGCCAAAGCAAAAGCCACACACACAAGTCAAGCACACTAAGGAATTCATGTATCACTTTCCATGGGCAGAGCAGGGTTCCATCATGAGTAACAGTGACTTGAGAAGACACACGCCATCACTCAGTGTACCAGCCTGCCGTCTTCTTACTCACACTTTATATAATGAGAAAAATATCTTATGGTATGGAACATCCCTTTGGTCAGCTGGGAACAGCTGTCCCAGCTGTGTACCCTCCAGGATTCTTGTGCACCCCCAGCCTCACTGCTGGTGGGGAGGGGTGAGAAGCAGAAGATGCCTTGTCTCTGGGTAAACACTGCTCAGCCATAATAAAAGCTATTCCTGTATTATCAACAAAGTTTCCAACACAACCCCAAAATACAGCCCCATACTAACTACTATAAACAAAATGAACTCTACCCTAGTCAATACCAGCACACTATGGTAGCACTACAGGATAAAGACGGCTTTTCCCTCCTAAATGGGAGAAGGGAATTTGTTCTTTAACATGTAGATTTTCTGCTTTTGTCCTGCACCTGGGACTAAACAACTGAAAAATGTATTCACCTTTCCACTGTAGTAGCAAGAAGTGTTTTTAAAATAATAAAAGATATTCCGTAACCAAGGGTCTTAGTATAATTGGGCTATGAAGAAGGCTATCCACAAATCTCTGCTCCTGCATTCTCCATTCTGAGATTAGAGTCTAACTACAGAACCTGCCACTATATGGTACTTATGCTTAGCAGCCAGACTATCAATAGCTCAAGCTGTAAATACATCCTATATACACTGCAGCTTTCTATTTGCACCTTCCTGTACTTCTGATGACTTCATCTTACATTGTGTAAACATAACCTTGGGCCAAGTAGTCTTCAGACTTCTTGAAATTCTGTCTTCAATGGTTTTGAAGTGAAAAGAACAAGGAGAAAAATTATTTTAGTACTTTCAGATGTGTTACTAATACCTGTGGCAATATAGTTACTTCAGGAATACACATTTATAAGGTGTCTCTATAAAACAGATGGAACTGAACAGACCATCAGTACTGCACGTAGACAATGTTACACAATTGGGTTTGCTCTGTTCTTTCTCCTTCTGCAAGGTATCCTTGGGAAATTAACTCAAAACACATTTGTAAGTTATCTTTGTATAAAATCTAACTCAGTTCCATTTTTCTCTGCACCTAAGAGAGAAATTTTATCTTCTTCAGACTCATCTGAAATGATATTTTAATAAAGTTAAAATTTGAAAAGCTCCAAAACTTTTTTCCTTTTATGCACCAAATTGCATCCTTTCTGTTCCCTCAGTTGCCTACTATGAGACCAGCAAATGGTTCAAAGTCCAAACATTTTAGTCTCTAGTTTCTTGCTAAAAGACTTTTTTGTTTGTTCGTTTATTAAGTTGCACTTTTCCATCTGGTACACAAAACAACCTCAGGTGTACCAACACCAGTCTTGCTTTTCCTCATGCCCTCTCCCAAGTAGTCCATTGACTGCCACAAACTAAAGTGAGATCTCTACTGCAGATCCAATCAAGCAGGTTATACATAAGCTGCATTACTCCTTACATTACCTATCACCAGAGGAAGTATGTCACATTGTCCGAGCGACATTTTTCCATTTTATGTAGCTCAAATTTTTCTTTTTCCAAAATAATGAGTTCTTACTCTTCCCAATTCCCTCAAAACTTAATCCTTTAAATCCATCTAGATGTCTTTAAGAGCATCACACATTTCTGTTACTAGCCATGCACTCCCTGTAACAAAAACTATGTACTTAAGCTTTAAACAATTACATATCATTATCATTCCCATCATGACCTCACCTTGTGTATCCCTGGCCAAGCCATCCACTGTGTTTGACAACATGCAGTTAAGCACCCGCATCATTTATGTGTAACTCTTCCAAAAATCTCACCTTCAAGTACGCTTCTAGGTATTGATTCAGAGGTAAAGTTCATTATGTATCTAGCTTTCTACAATCCTGTTCATCACTTGCAAATTCCATAATGTCTTCATATATCTCAGTTTCTTCATAGGCTTAGGAGACTTCCAAACTTTTTGGTATGGAATCCATTGGGTTTTGTCACACGTATATGCAGTTGTTCAAATGGGACTGCACTTTCCAACTCAAAATTTTATCTTTTACTGCAACACAAGTAGAATAAAGCAGGTGACATGCAATCACAAGCAAGTAAGGAGTGGTGCAATTTGCAGATCATGATCCTGTGGGCATGTCCATTTTTACATTCTTTGGGGAAAGGTACTGTTTTTAAGCAGATTAAATAAACTCCAGTATGAAAAGCACACGCTTCATTGCCATGATATTATGTTTACTCAGATGTTTGTATACATGCATATTTTTATTCATAACTTATTACCCAAAGTCATCCTACATAAATGCGTATAATGTTTGCAGTGTGGCACAGGATAATTATTAGTTGTCTTGATGCTAATTGCTCAGGGAAAATGTTTAATTGCATATTAAATTGATCATATGCATATTTTATCTAGTTTACTCTTTGGGGCAAGTTTACTGTCAGCATGATCTAGGTTTGAATAGTGGTATACTAAATAAGAAGTCAGTATTTTTGTAACTGGGTTAGTGTTTGAAATGCAATTCTAAATAAAACAAGCAGAGCCCTGTTCTACTCTAAGATGAAATAGATGAATTTCTGCACAAAGACAAGACATATCCTGCCTAGTTGCCTCAAAAACCGGAATGAAAAAATAGTAGCAACATTATTACGGCTGCAAATTTCAGAACCTGATATGGGATTACAGGAGAACTCTTTCTTTAGATTTCTTCTACTGATGTGATTAGGAAATGGAAGCTTTAAATAGAGTGCTACGGTTTGGTTTTGTTGTATGGATTTTGATTTTTGTTTAAAAGCTATTTAGTTTTAACTCATGCATATAACTTGACATCCTTTCTGCTCTGTTATTTTGAGAGTCTCTTACTGAGGCCCAAGTACCAGAGAACTAACATAGCTAACATACTCCTATGGGCAACAAGTGGCAGCAGCCAGGCCATTGACCTTTTGTTGCCTAGTCATTGGTTTCTATTTGGTAAAAAACACTGGCACCGAGATACTACTCTACCAGGTGAGCAACAGAGCAATACAAGTACTGAAAATCTACTTATTTATATACTTATTAAAAAATTAAGTCATTTCTGGTCCCCTTTCCTAAAGCGGAGAAAGCTGGACAAAAAGCTGATTAAATGATAATAGTTTTATTTTTTTCCCCCCTGTGACAGAAACTGAACTTTATTCTTGAGGGAAGAAAAGCAGTTTATTCAACAGCCAAGACACTGAAATGACTCTCAGGCATTTACCTTTACAGACCATCGCTCAAGGGACAAAACCACTGAAAATCTGCCAGATCCGTAAAGCACACCCAGGGTATTTTATACAAGACCTGTGAGAGTAGCAGTTTTTTGCTTGATCAAGTGCGGAAATCCAAGGCAGAGAATAATAAAGGTGAATAGGCACAGTAGCCCAATACCCCAGGGAGTTACCTAAGAGGCTGGCACTTCCAAATAATGAAACAGATTGCTCTCCAAGTCCCTGCTTGTGTATACTGTGCTGTACGTATAGGTCACTTTTGATATTGACATACTGTGAAAAATTAACACCCCCCCCAAACTGAAAAGCCATTTCATAATTAAAAACTTAGACCACTGTAGTTTATTTTACAAATAGAGTGAAACAATCTCCACTAGAATATCATAAAGCACAGTTAACTGGGATGTAAAACAGAGCTCAAACAGCTCTGAACAAAACCAGTAAACACTTCACAGAAGACCAGTTTTTCTTAGAAACGCTTTCAAGTAGGTGTATTATACAAAATTAAATGTAAGTCTCTTGAAGGAAACAGGCTTAAAATTTGCCTAACTATTATATTTAATCTGGCAGGGGAGGGGGGGAAGGGGAAATTAAAAGAAATTGTCGCAGCAACTTGTACTGCTGCGATGGCTTCTAGAAACAAATCCAGTGAGGCTCTCAAACACTTGTTTTTAATCTATCTTTCACACTACTGCAAAGTCTGTAGTATTAAACAAACTCTGTGAAGCCCATGAAGCTGTTCTCTGTCCTACCAATAATATTAAATTGTCATACTACTCAAGGAAAGCGTACAAGTTCTAGCACGAGCGTTTGCACAATGGGACAGAAAAAAGTACTTTGATAACAAAGTTCATTCGGCCAGCAGAGTGTGGACTAATTTTGTGAGGTGTTTTTAAATAGTGCTTCAAGGTGTTTGTGCTCTGCATTTAAGAAGGCAACTGTACTGCTGACAGCCTACAGAAGGTGGTAAGCAACTTCACTCCAAAAAGGTATAACCAAAAGGAAGTATTAAGAAATGATTCCTTAGCAAATCCATCTAACAGCACTATTGGACTGTACCCAAGTCTGAAATTAAGTCTTCTAGCATCCACCTCCCTCCAACTCTGACAGGATTATTTAACAGGAAGCAGTTCCCGGTCACTTCCATTCAGTTAGAGAACTAAGCAATGAAAGAACCTCTACCTACATCAACATCCACAGTGAAGGGCCCTGGCCATTAAAACAAAAGTCTTAGCAGTAATACTCAAACTACTTCCACTGCACCTTTTCTTGTGCAGTGCAACAGCAAAAACACTTTCTTTGATCTAATTCCAAATGAGTGCAAAGCATGGTTGGGACAAGACACACTGCTAAACTCATTTAAGATGTTCTGCAGGAATCCACTTCATGAGAAAATTTTCTGTGCAGAAATTTTACCCTTGCCTCTTCCTTTAGGAGAAAATGTGATATCTCAATGGAGGACCAGCATGACAGGAGCTATCCCATATAACTTACTGAACAGTCTTTAGGACTAGATTAACCTGTGAAACCAAGAAACATGTAAACTAGGTCAATTTTTCATTTTGTATACCCACTATTCAGCTGTTTTAGAATCAAAAAATAAACACCACAAAAATCTTCTTGCCAGGAAGCCTGAAATCCAGATCCCTACAGACTACATATCTGAGGCTCCCCTATAGGCTAGCATCAGAAAAGTATTTCCCTTAATCAGTCCAAAGTACCAAGTAGATAGTGAATCCTGAGGCACAAGCAAGAAGACTGGCTATACCACTGTTTCTTAACAGTCTAAATAAAACTATTATTCACAGTTCTTCTCTGTTGGTGGCTTAATTCTCTAGTATTTAAAATACTTAAAACTAAGCGTTTATACTTACACCATGGGAAAGAACGCCTCAATTTAGTGAAAACAAAATATTACATATGGTGTTTAACAGCAAAGCTAATTTAAATGAGTAACTACATTTAGGGTGAGCACAGGACCTCCTTCAAATTTGCAAAAAGCAAAGATTTGTGAAATAGCACATAAGTGACACAAATCAGAATTTTTAAAAAGTATAGAAAAGGTTTTGAAAACTACTTGTCTAAAACATGATCACTTCAATAACAAGCTATAAAGAACTCTGTATAATCCAACCCAGAGAAGAGGCCTTTTCTCTCTCTCTCTCTACTCTGATGTTTACAATGCAACCTAGAAATCTTCATCACTAACAAGAAGTTTTACTAGATAAGTCAACATCTGAAATGTTCAACATCTACATCTTTGTATTTTAAGAACATAACCTAACTCCACTAGATACCTTTTTTTTGAGGGGGGGGGGAGG
>VXAY01000251.1:1847865-1858674 GCA_013399855.1 Oxyruncus cristatus | reverse complement strand
TTGGGGGGGGGGGGGAGGGACAGGACACTGCAGCATATATCATAGAGAAAGTTCCCTCCAGACCTAAAATTCTGCTTGAGATCTCGACTCCACTGCAATCTGAGAGCTGTGCCACTCATGTCCATACAGTCTGGATACAACATATCATTCTTTTTTAAATTCTGGCAAAATTTTCTTTGACTACAGCTTTTAAAGGGTGACTCAGCTTTAAGCAAACACCTCTAAATTTTTCAATTTGGGAAATAAGGCATACCTGCAGCCCAAGCTAGTTTCCTTTAAAGGAAATGGGAGGTTCACATTAAGTGACCAATAAAAAAGACATGTATTTCATGTTCCAAATGTAATCAGGTAATATATAGAATAGTTAATACAAAGCACGCTAAAAGTTACTTGATCTGACCAGAGCGCCTTCTACCACTGCCAAATAAATAAAAAATACGATCTAGTTATTCCACATACACCAAAATAGTTTCATGATAGGCTAATTAATCATGAACATAACTTTACAGACATTACATAATTTCACAGACTTGCTTGTGGGTCCTGCCAAAGAAAACAACAGTTTGAATGAGAAATAAATCCACACTTGAAGAGAGATGACAGCGAGAAAACATGGCGCAAGTAGAAAAGAGAGGGGGGAAAGGAAGGGGAAAGTATTAATTTCGCACAAAACTCCCCCTATAACTTTATTATCAAAACATAGCAAAGCTTAAAAGCCAAAATACACGAATCAAGCAACTGAAACTAACTTTTCACTCTAATATCTTTTTTTTTTTTTAATTACGAACTATTTATGGAAATTATGTTTGATAGAACTTGAGAAACAAACCAAAATCACTCCGCTTATTCTGTGACATTTATCTGAGATTAGGAAACTCCTTGTAACCGCTATGGGTTTATTTCTCATTTGGGATACATCTAGTAGCACTCAGATCAAGCACAGATCACTTTTATATTTCAAAACAGTCCCAGATTTACATTTTCAATCTGCCACTAAATTAATATTTAATTCAAACTACAATGCTAAAAATATACAAAGAAAGTAAAATATCTTTTTTTCTTGGTAATATACTTTTAATCCCCCTTGTAGGTCCCTCTGATAATGAATTCAAACCCTAAATGGCCAAGGTACTCTGATACAATTAGACTACGAAGGCAGGAAGAAGTGCTGCTCTAAGAAGTCAGAAATTACAAAAAAAAAAGGGGGGGGGAGGAGTGGGGATCAAACTGGTATTTCAAAAGTGTTAATTTGAACTCCCTAAGGGTTTTACATCAGCTACCTAAGTCACAACACAAAACAGTCAACATGGGACTCTGCTCTATGACCCACAAAAACTTGCCATGTACATCTATGAAACAGCTACATATTAATACATATGCTGGGAGAATGCTGGAAGAGGGAATGTTTCCAGTCATTTAGGACATCTCTGTAAAGGTTTCCTATTTTTACTATTCCTACCTTCAGTTCTTTCGACTGCACTGAGTGAACAGCACCATTCTTCAGTGCTGCCTGGGAGACTCGAGGGCTGCACACAAGCCCTGCCAGGTTTCGATGCACTGCAGCAGGAGTTCCACATCTGTTCACCAAGTGAGTTGAGAGCAAGCAGAAAGGACAAGTACCTTTGCATCACAACAAATACTCTATTCTTCACTGACAGAACGCTCCAAATGTTACAGATAGTTAATTTTGACTGAGTTTGTTTAGCAAGAGCACAAAGTGCAAGCTAAGGAACTGCGTAATGCATTCTGAAGAGGATTTGCCTTGAAAGACAAGGAAGTTGTGAGTGGTTTATGAAACTGGCTTACACAGTCTATTCTTCTTAAATGCTTTCAAAGACATGTAACTACTAAATGGTATATGAGAAAAAAAGGAGAGAAATCTACAGCACAGTTTTCATCACAAGGTGTCAGCTCTGAGAAAGTAACATAACAAATTAATATTAATTCATTCTCGGCAGTGGTTACACCAAGAACTTTTCAGTTCAAAGAATGTAAGTTTACAAAGAACCTCCTTTCTACCCCAAACTCCCAAGTACACTGGAGATAAAAGTGAGAAGACTGTGCAGTAAGTGTCAACTTTCTGGGACATCTGCAATGTAAAGCAATTTACAAGTGATTGTCAGTCTTCATTCCATGCTCTAATTTAGCAAAGTTAATCAACATGCACTCATTTGTACTTGATCTGTTCAGAGATCAAAGCAAGCATAATTTCTCTGAAAAAACTTCACTATTTGCCCCAGACATAGTATTTTAAAGTAATTCTGAAGCAATTCTTTTCTTAAGACAATATACCTACAAGCTAATACGTTATTCATAGTTTTAGACTATCCTTCCTTGTTTTATCTCAAAAAATGTAACAACTTTTTAAACTGACCCTTCCACTTATTCAGCTTATATCAGGAAGAATTAAGTGAGATGCCTTCATTTTATTTAAGTTTGAAAAGTGATCATCTGGCAAACAAACCTTTTCACTTACGATTAAGAACTGGTGTCTACTAGGTAAGCAAAAAACCTGTATGGACTGTGTAGTTCAAAGAAAAACCAGTGAAACTATTTGGTTGTGTAACTGGGGGGTGGAGGGACACGGGAAAACCAAATTTCTATTTTGACCATGGCAGAGGAAAAGGGGATTTTTCAGTGTTCCAAAAAACATCCGGCATTTGTCTCCTACAGCAACGTACCTCTGCATACATAGTGTATGTGGACAAAAGTACTAAAGTTTAGTTCACACTACTTCAGCAAGTGAAGTAACTAAAGCTAGAAAGAGCATTTTTGCATATCTGTAAATGTGTACAATAGTTTTAAGCCCACTAAAGATTTTTTTGAAAACACACTTGTCATTGAAACTATTTTTTATACCAGCATGTAGCTCTAATGTACACTTCCTCATCGCATGAAAGGAATGAGTTTCTGCAAAACAAACCAAGTTTCTGAGTTTCCGCAAAACTCAGATAATAAAAAAGGGGTTGTCTGTACATTTACAATACAACATATGTGTAATTTAAAGAACTGATGTCTTACGTATAGTTTTTTGCCTCCTGAACAGTTTTTAAGCCAACATCTTTCTCAATAGTTCCTCAGTTGTAGCTCTGCAAAAGGAACAGCATACCAGAGCTGCAAACTCTTACCACTGCCATCTAAGCAGCAGTAATCTAATCACAACTCAAAAGTTACAATACTTGATGATTCTAGAAATATAACAATAACCTCTGAACTTGAAGGCTTAAGTTATACCCACCTGATCTAATGTAACGGTCCTCTAAATTCCCCAGCTACACATAACAAATTTTGTTAGAGCAACAAAACACACAACATGGGCAAGAGAATAGGTTTATATCCAGACCAGCAGGGAGGCAGGGGAAAGGGGAAATGGGTGTATCAGAGGTGCATACGCTTATCTCTACACATAAGGCAAAGGAGGCAATTGATGCAAACAGGTTCTGTTGGCATATCATCACAACTTTGAAACTACAGAGGACAACAACTACAGCCAAGCACTTAAACTGATCTGCCAGTTCAAGTTTCTCAATTAAGTATATAATCATGATCAGAAATGTGTAAAGCAAGACTGCAGGGTAAACATAAGATCAGAAAACGTTCATGTTTTAGTAGTAAAATCAAGGACAATGGAGGGAGGGAGGTTTCCCTGTCAACATTAACCTTCCTAGAAGACTACTACATCTCACAGTTAAGACAGAAGAGCAGTACAGAAATAGACCAAGAGGAAACAGAGAAATAATGTATTGTAGAACTGGAATAATGCTGAAATAACTTTTGGCTCCTTCAAGCTTAGTACCATTTATTTCTGTATGAAGCTACTAAACCATATTGCAGAAGTTCGGAAGATTGAGCTTTAAGACAAATAAAACTCTCTCAAAACAAGTAAGCAATAAAATGTTGTGTCTCCTGGATGAGTCCTGAAGTAACAGCTTGAAGTGAAGAAACTCTTAAAAAAATCTAATCCCTTCATTCATAAGCATAAGAAAAGAAAAAGCAGAAGTGATACTATGACCTATGTTCAATGCTTAGGCTCATAAAGAAAATCCCCATTTGGAGAAGGTCCTGCCCAAAGTTACTGCAATGCCTTCCTGAAAGAAATAAACATATTTTAAGAACTAAAATGTGGGTCAGTACTAATAAGCTATGACTGCCTTTTGTTTCTTTACTTCTTTTTATACCTAAAATGTGCATTAGCCAGAATGTAATGCAGAACTAATTATAAAAGTACATTTTTAGTATAAAATTGTACCGTTATTTGAAGGGGGTATTTTTGCAATCAGAGAAAATAATGTTTTTAGAACACAAAGAAACAGATGGTATAGAATACGAAAATATGGGACTAAGTTAATATGGTCCTGATCTTTGATACAAGCACTGCAGTAGAAACAATGACCTTTTTTACGAATAAGATGCTTCAAGAACACCAACAAATGCACAGTATATTAGACAATATTACTTTCAACCAGTTCTATTTTTCCCCCCAATTTTTTACTTCACTGTCAAAACCAAGTTACTCTTTTTTGTAAATGAAAAATTTTAAAAGTTTAAAGCACTGTAATTATAACTCTGTCAGGAAATGTATCAGATAGTTGAGCAATTTCTTTGGTCTGATCATTCCTACTGATAGCTATGTTCAGCAAGATACAAGAAGCAATTATATGCATATACAGGTCACAATCATCTTATGCAACTAAAACAGGTGAGCGTTCATGTCTGTAACTGCCATATTCTGGTAAGCAATTAAGTTTATGCACTAAGTCTCCGGTATGGTCCAGCTGATGACGTTCAAATCCCCTTCTCCAGCTGCCAGTACAAACAGGTATGACCAGCATCTGTTTCACAAGCCTACTGGGCTACAACTTTGCATGAAGTTTGTGGTCTCCACTCTTCCTGCCTTACTCCCCTTTCTATCCTCAAGAACAACCTTGTAGATTGTGGTTTCCACTCAGCTTTACTATACCAATATCTGGAGTGACTCCAGTTTTCCCCAATTTTGCTGGATTTATCAGAGAAGAGTTACTGCTTTCTCATAATTATGCAGGAGTACATACCACCAAGTCATCTGCTTTCCAAAGAAGCCATTGATATAAAACATAGACCGCAATCAAACCACCTTCAACTGCTTAGATCCAAAACATGTTTTCTAACTTTCAGCTTACGCATTGAGCATTGTGATAGCTTCTCTTCCATTGTATTGTAATAGCCATCAGATCTCCTGCAACAAGGAGCAACTGTGTTCTTGAAGAAACCAGGTACAAGCTGGGACAAAGGTTTTTTTCACCAGTTATGTAGATTTAACTCCAACTAACATGACCTGCCCAAAGTAAGTTACAGTGTTTAAAATCCAAGACTGCAACAGTCCTGGGCTTGCTATGCCTTGAAGCAAACCCTATTTCCAAGTCAACAACAAAAAATACTCTACCACTAACTAATTTGAGGAATATATTGTGTGAGGTGGTGCCTTTGTTTTTAAAAACAGACATTACTTCACTATTTCTAAAGCTCATCCACACAGACCATTCAAGCACTTCAGCTAATCTAATCTTTCAGTTAATCTAATCTTTTAGGGGAATAGGAAACACAAAAGTGGGGAAGGAGGATGGATTTTGGCATTTCTGGAAGTCTGACGTGCAGACTGTTTTGCCAATATGATTTCTTAGAGTAAATTTCAGTTGGCACATATATATGGAGAAGGCTCTGTGGACCACACTGAATAAAGAAATTAAGATCTCCACAAAGGATCTTCCCATGATGTACAGCCACATATATACAGAACAGAAAATAAGTACACAGTGCAAGAAAAAAAAAAAAAAGCCCCTTAATCCTACCCTCTAGTACCAAACCCTAAAACCTGGTGAGATGTAGTGGTAACAAGGATTCAAGAGCTTAGTACTGCAAGCACAACCTTTTGAGATGTTGTCACCCCTCAAATCCAAATCATGTCAGATTCTATGTTGAACAAGCACAAGAACACTCGTAGCCAGGAAGCTGGAGGTGCTGCCATTTTCCACTACTGCTGCCAAAACACTGTTTAAGCAATGCAACAGTGGCATTTAGTCCTCCCCTTACCTGACATTTATCAAATAATGACTTGGAAAGAGGGTCCACCCATCCTATATTCAAGATGCCTTTCCTTAAGTGAGCTGTCTAAGAAGTATCCACACCAACAAAAAAGATTTGAGTGCAGAAGTCAAAGCAGACTCAAATCCCAGAAAACATTAACACCAGCAATGCCATCTCATTCATCCATTTTAGCCTGATAATACCTAAGAATCAGGAGATCAAGTGTTAGAAGGGTCAGCTCAAAGTTAATATTACACCCCACAGCATCCCAAGAATCTTCATTTCAAAAGGTGAAAAAGGAAGAAATCAGTTAGCTTTCCAAAGAAAAAGTAGCATGATACAGATAGTTTTAGAGGTAACAAGGGGACGAGATGGGACTTACAACATGAATTAACTGACTGTGGCTCCAAAACGTAAGCATGTTATTTCAGAGCAGCTCAGTGCCAAACATAACCACCCGTCAGACACCAAAACGCTGGAAGAATGACTCCACCAGTGAAAATCCCAGCATTACTTCCAGTGCCCAGACTAGAGAGCAATAGAGAACAGTGACTGGGGGAATTAGAAAGAGAAGGCGTATGTGATTTTATGGCTATTTACACCTGTTGTACAGAAAGATCTGGTTCATGTTTATGAGCTGAATTTAATTTAGTGTAGATGTACAAAATAAAACATCTATTTTTAAAGTATTATTAGCCTAGTATTAGCTACACAAAAGCCCAATATTGGATTCCCCCCATGCCACCCCCCCTGCAATACTCCACTTGATACTCATTCATCTCCAGGATTATCATATAACTACCAGTTTAAAGCTGGATCAATGTTTTTTCACTTCACTGAACAATCTAATCAATAGCAACAAGGACATTCTGCTGTCAAAAGCAAGCTGCTGCTCATGCTGCTAGTCCCCCCTGGGCTTGGTGTTACAGAACTGTGTTAGATAGATCCTGCCACACAGCACTCAATGTGACACTGATCACTCTGCAGGCACGGAGCAAGGTATTGATACTAAGTATACAGCTAAATCAACACAATTAACGGCGTCTTCAGAAAATAAAGTTGTAGTCATGTTAAGCAAGTTGTAAAATTATTTGCACCTCCTACCAAAGAAACTCACCTAGTCTGATTTCTGGTTTAATTACCTATGCATATATTGATTTTTCAGAAGGCAAAGCAAATAGAGAAGCTTAAAACAAAATACTTCAAATGCATTTCTCTAATCAGTACTACATACACACTTTTTTTTTTTTTTTTTTAAATTTAAACTTTTATCCCAGCCACTGGAAAGCATACCACTCTTATTGCAAGTCTACAAGTTCTGGAGAGCTCTACAAGTCAAAAATATCACTGTACACTCTTCAGGCAAGAATAATGTTTTGTACTTACATTACACAAGTTCTGAGACAATGGGGGGCAGTTGTATATACAAGAGATTCCACCTTAATCTCTTACAAATACATGACAAACAGTGCAACCAAAGCAAAATCCTGGGCCTTCTATTTTATATTCAGTCTCTCCGTAGCAACAACAACAAAAAACCGCACAAAAATAAGAGAGCTTAAATTTGACTCTTGGATGACCTTATGAAATAAAATTAAGCAAATCCTAGCTTTATTGCATCTTTCATTAAGGTACAGAAGTGGCAAAAATGTGCAGTTTGAAACCAGTTCTGTGTAATGGGAACAGAATGGGAGAGAAGAGGTCAGAAAGGCCAGGAACATCACACCAAAAAATGGAAGCATTGTTCCTTACCATGGTTTGCTATCCTAGCAGGCTAATTGCACAGAATATGCAGATGTTTAAAAAAGATGGTAAAATCTGCTTCTATTGTTATAAAAGCAGAAAACCCACACTCACAGATTTCCCTTCTTATTTTAGCTATGAAATATCCCTTAAACAGATGAGATTTTGAAGGTATTTAGTTTCATACTAAGAAACATTAGCTTAACCTAGAATCTTAAGACATTTATGAATAGTTCAATTCCCAGAACAACACATCTAGTCAAATTTGGCTTCTAACTGGATTACCTATCTCATATTTCCCTCACTACCTCCTCAGCTTGAAATTCTCAAAATATCCCTCATGCTCACACTAATAACCCCAATATTGCTCCTCCTCTCTATTTACCATGGCTATCCAGCTTACCAAGAAGGACCACATGCCACATCTAATTAAGTATCATATATGAATTGTGTAGCTGACTACCACCTCTACCATTATGTGAAATACCAAAACCAAAGATGCAGATAGAGCTGTCCCTCCCTCCTGTTTCAGCAGTAATGGTTCCAGAGGCATCTACTTGCCACTCTCAATTTCCAAAAAACCTACTTGTCAGCTTTGGTTGAGTACAAGTTCACTGTTTGATCTGGCCATTAAGTTCAACTTCACTGAAGGAAAACGGGTAAGGTACATCTGACTGACACTGACTGCAGTTGCAATGTAAATGCAGCTGCTCTCCTTTTTTTTTTTTTAATGTAGGAAAGCAGAAAGTAAACCAGCAAGCACATATTCTTAAAAAATGTACCATTTTCCCCCTCACTGAAATTGTAGGTCCAATACCACTACTACTTCCGCATATTGGGCTAGAATCACCTTAAGCATCTGTACCTATTCCAATGTATATCCAAGATGGATGCATTTCAGAAGAAACTAGCACTGTTGAAAGCAGCATAGAAACTGGATACTTCCCACCCATGCAAAACCTGTCAATTTGCTACAACACTAGAATTTCCTTTTTTTTCCCTGCCTATGAGAAAAACGAGGTGGTGGTTCAATCACATCCAAATTAAGTAAGCATGAGTTCAAGCCTCTGTCCTATTAGCAAAATTAGTGGCTACATCTTTGGTCTAAGAAGCAGCCACATCAGTCCCCATGACTCAAGCAATTAACAGGCAGTCACCCACAAGGCCCCAGGTCCTACCAAGAAAGTGAGATAACAGAAGAAACCTGCCAGCTTGCGATGATATCACACTGCAACAAGCCTGAGAAATATATTTTTAGCATGTACAAATACAGCACATGAAGCTTCCCCAAATGTGTTTTTCAGATGGCTTCAGACACATTCTAAGAAATCAAAACAGGAATGACTACACTAAAGGGCAATACCTAACATATTCCCCATGCTACAGGGAGTCAACAGGCCAGACTATTGAGGTTTGCAAGACCATGAAATTACCCTGATTAAGTCTAAAATGGGTGCCCGTTCTTGAACTGGACTGAGACTCTGCCATCTACATAAACTTGTGAATAGCCAAGATAACCTCCCATAGTAAAGGGCCTGAATCGTATTTCTAGCAGTCACCCAGAGGTGAAAAGCATCATGTCATCAGCCTTCTAAGGTAAAACCAACAATTAAGTGCCAAAATGCTGTTAGCTAACATTTCAACAGCCAAAGCAGAATCTGAAGATCCACAAAAATACAGACTGAAGCTGAAGTCTTGCCAGAGGTTCCCAGTACTAACACACTGTTGACAGCCACTTTCTGTCACTGGTGCCTTTATACTCATACTAGAGTTTTAGTAGAAATGCAAGGTTCAGAAAAAGCAGGTTATGGCACAACACAGTGATGACAGATCAGAGAAGCAAACTCAAGACTGACAAATCTTGATCAAGCTCTCAAACCACAGTAACAGTTAAAATCCTTAAAGATAATGTGCCAAATAAAGTAAGAGACTACTAGATGAAAGAACACTTACTGTTGACTTTGTTCTCCCTTCTTCACCCATATAAGTCAAAGACCACCCACAACTACCTTCATCAAGGTTTAGAACTCTGAACAGCTATGTCCTTTTAATGTCTTTGCAAAAAAATGACTGAAGAAATGACCCTGTGCTGGATCCACTCTGGGGCACCAATCAGTATTACTGTAATTCTTTATAATCCATGTCAAGCTTACCCTGATCCATTGCTTGAACAGAAGTGTTGAACGCATGCATCCATACGTATCATATTTATCAACTGCATCCTACGAATATGAAGAAACCTGTAATATCAAATCCTATAAATTCTACTACATTACAACTATAATTATCTTACTAAACTTGAGAAGTCATGTTTTGCTAGAGTGAGAAAAAGGGATTTTAATAAATAATTGTTTTGTTTGGCATTGGGAGGCACATTTCTTACAGCCTGTGGTAGGTCTCCTGTGAGTATATGCAGTCCTTGTACTTTTAAACTATACTAATACTCTTTAGCAACAAATATATTTTACAACACTGTAGCTGTTAAGTGTTGGTATTTTTTAAACTACTTCTGGTTTTAGTAGTGTTATTTAAAATACGTAGCCTCTGGAATTACACATGCTTAACCTTGGTAAATAAGACAGTCAAACTGTCAAATCTGATGGCAAATTTTAACAGCAGCACAGTTTTGCCCGGTCAATCTTGAAGAAGTCTATTTTATTAAGTCTTTGAATATACACATAGAACTAGACAGATATGGATCCTGATGTTTTTCTACCTCTTATTTCATCCCCAGCTTTGTGATGACATTTAATGAGCGAGAACAAGTTTGTTTCAGGACCTCTCTCTCAGTATTACATAGCCAACCTCATTTAGACCCCAGATACCAAACATACTTTGATACTCACTGGTTACCCTTCTTTTACTCCAGTGCCACCGCTTTTCACAAAAGCTAAGCTAATACATTGACATTTGTTAATGACCATTGAAGCACTTGTTTCCCCTAGTCCCATTCTTTTGAGAAACGTCCCAAAGAAACATTTTTGTAGCACAAGCATGGGGGGG
>VXAY01000251.1:1818263-1847820 GCA_013399855.1 Oxyruncus cristatus | reverse complement strand
TAAAAAAACCCACAAGTTCTGATTTTACTGAGGCCAAGCCAAAATATATGACTCTAGAAACAGAGCTTCCTAACCTTAAGAAAAGTTCTGGCAAGAGATGAGCTACAGTACAGCAATTGCCAGGGACCCGTCATGAAAGAATGCTGAAGACATTTGAAGAAAGTAGATATCTTCTGGAATTCCTTCTTCAACTATAATCTTGGACTAGCAACTATCATACAAAGCTTTATTTGCTATTTATTTCATTTCTATTATTTCAGCTGATTAAAATCTTTTTAAGAGCAGATACCAAGTTTTTCCACTGCAGTGAAAAGCAATCCTGGCCAAGAAAGGATTTGCCCATTAGCCGCACTATCTCCACAAAGACAGCAGCCTTATTAAATTACAACTGTTTGAACAAGGTCAAGCACTCAGGGTTTAATTCAAAGTGTTTCCAGGTATAATGCTGTCAGGTCAACTTAAACAAGCCAACAGAGGCTTTGAGCTTGATTAAATATTAAAATGGAATCTTTCACATCTGTTTTTACCCAAGGATGAAATTACTGTACATCACTTCAACCAGCTCATTAATACACTAAACACATATCTTGCCTCAAAAGGTTACAGGAATATCAATGCTTTCAGAGTGCCTGCAGTGAAACCTACACAACTCAGCTAGAAGCGAGGTCACTGCATACTTTAGCAGGATGTCAATATTTTTTTATAAATGTGAGAGGTAATCAGTTAGTCATAGATACATTTTAAATTAAAAGATAAGAGCCTCCAGTGTAGCTAAATCAGTTGCCTTTGATCTGAACCTTTTAATCGTTCATCTTATTTTCTTTGATAGATAACTTGATAACAGACACAGAACAGAAAGTTTGATCCAACAGTAATTATTTTTCAAACTGGAGGGCTGTCATGCCCAACTAGAACTCTGCTTTTTTAAAACAATTTGTGAAGCATAATTTTTAACTGAAACACAAAAAGGTCTATCAGGATCATCTATTTGAACACCTCTCATTTCTAATGATACTTTGATGCCATGCTAGGGTAGGGGAGAAGAGAATTCGTTTGAGGATACAAGTTCTTTGACAATGATAAATACATTGTATTAACTACTCCACATGGCATCTGCAGCCCTTTAAAAAACAACCAAAAAAACCCAGATACTCCTCCAGCATTATCTTTGCATGAGGCAGGAGACATTAGTCAAATCGTTTTTCCTCACTGCAATCCATAAAATGCACAGAGACAAATGAAAGTCATCTATTTAGAGCAACAGATGTACAAGACGGGATTTGGAAGGGAAGCTATGGGAAGTGTTTTGCATCTAAACTATGCTTATCCCAGATGAGAAAATGGTCTGTGTATTTGTATATACACTGATATTGAACCTAAACATCTTATCACTTGTAAAATAAAATAAATCAAGTAGTAAATTTGCCACAAAACACTCACATTTACTATGTAGTCTTAACACTCTGTTCTTTGGGCAATGGAGGGGGAAAACACTGCTTGAATATGTAAGTTCTTACATAATGAATAGCAGAAACCCACTAATAACATTTCTGAAAACCCTAGCATCTATTTCAAGAGTCAGAACTATATAGTTTAAGCACTGGTAGTTAATAAGGCATGAGACAATTTGCTTAAGACAAAATAAAATTCCAATACAACACAGTCTTCTACCACCCACTAATTTACACTTGAACAATATAATCAGCTAGACCAAACTATGCTTAATGTAAAGTCAATAAATTCCTTTTCAGTTGTTGACACAAAAACCTACTGGGAATTAAACACTTGAGGAAATTAATCATTATAACACCCTGGCTCAATGCACATCTATATTGAAATAATTTGGTCTTTAATTCACTTTATTTGTAGTTGGGTTTAAAGCAGTAAATTTGATAGAAGCAAGCCTCATTAAACCGATCTAGTTCAAACTGCTTTTCATTAAGCTTGGTGTATTTGAAGAAAGTCAAAAAGATTAATTTCCTTTTAAACAGTTGTGCATTCTAAAGTAACCCAAACAAACCAAGACCATTAATACATAATACAATAAAGGCATTTACATTTGATCTGAGCAAAAGCCAACATTAATGATCTGTTTGCTTGCAATACATTTTCTGAGCCACAGAAACTCACATGGACAAATAGCAGGAAGACCACCAAAATAAAGAGTCTAGAAGCTCAGGCTATCATGACAATCTCAAGGCTTCCTGGTTTAGGAGTTGTGCTTAATACTTTCAACACAGATGTGGCTTAGCATTGTGGCTCCCAGATTTAGTTAGCTTGGAAATCAACAGCAGCAACAGGTGACTCATGCGAAGACACTTTGGGAGACATCACATCCATGTGCAAGAGAAACCTGTGCCAAGTTACCTGCCTGCACAGAAGCAACAGATCCAGTTAAGAGAATCATACCAACACTCCTCTCTATATGAATTCAAAACCAGAAGAAACTCTACAAAAGTTGGCAGCAATCACAGCTCCACGTGTAGCCAGGACACGCTGAACACTTCAGCAGTCTGAGCATGTCTCCAGCTTGAAGACTTTACCCCAATCTCTTCCAGGACAGGATGTGGAGGTCACTGTATATTAGTACATTAGCCCTAATGTCTGCATAATGCACTTTGAAAACCTCTAGCAAAACACACTAAAAATGTGCTTAAAGACACATGGAGTAACTCAAGAGCATAATGTTAAATACCTCCACATAATATTTACCTTCCTATTCTGTTCAAGAGACAAGATAGGCAGTACATTCTATGCAAAGGGACTGCTTACTCTCAGGTAGGCACTTAAGGAAAATCCTGGATGGTATGAGTAAGTTGGTATCTCCAGAGAAAGTTTTTATTTTCTTGAAGTGCACACACATCTTCTACTTCATACAGAAATAATATTTTTTGTGATTTCAAGAGGTGGAGAAGCTTTCAAGTTAAGTTTCGACCTTCCCAAGACAATGCTGGGTCCTATCCCAATCCCCCTTCTTTCACTACACATAGCTCATGCCTCCATGTCTGCTTTTTTTGGAGGCAAAAACAAGCACCTGTGTAATGTTAGGCCTTGCTGTGAGATACAGTACAATACATACATTACAACTGAGTTGTAAATAGCAGTCGGATGTTAAACGGGGGTGAGAATAAAGAGGGAGATAACCTAGCATGAAATAAAACAGTATTCTCAGCAATTAAAAAAAGACAGCAAAAATCCCGACTCACCCTGAGGCCTTACGAAAAGGTTTTCCCATTCTTCAAAACATAGAACTACTATCATCCATAGCTCTTTAGTTATGTTACTTTGTAATCAATCCCAGTTACTACTACATGGAGGCAATGAAATTACTCTGCATGAGAAAATACAGGACAAGACATATAACACCACAAGTAACAGAGAGAGATGCTAAAAAACATGCCAGTGAGTAGAAAAGTACATCCTAATCCTTGCAGCTTTGGAGCACTGCTTTCATCAGCAGTAGTTTGAAAAGCAGTCTGCGCAACAACAAACTGCTTTGTTACAGCCTGAAGGCAGAGACACCACCTTCCAGCAGTATTCCCTGCCTTGCAGTAGTAGCTACCACAGCAAGGCCATGGCTGCTCCATGCCATTTGCATGTCAGCAACAACAGCACTGCCTGTAGGGAATGCTCCAATTCTGATGAACATGGCACACAGGAGATATGTGATGAAGACTGGCTGTCAACAAGCCAGGATAGCAGCAGATTAATTTTGGAATTTAAGGTCCTTAAGATAGACCAAAAAAACATAGACCAGTTCTGCAAGAAATATAAAAATCTCTAAAGGCTGGATTATTCCAAAGGGACAATTCAGTAAAAGCAAGGTTTTATCACAAAAGATACATGTGAAGGTGAAGGAAAAGCAGCAGTTGGTAAGCTGATGGTCAGAGCTGGTTACTTACGATCTTTACCCATTATCACAGGATTTCTGTGAAGCACCAAGACAGTGACAACTGAGTTCTTAGTGAGTGTGCACAGAGCATCAGTTAATTCTCTATCACTCTAACCAGCAGAATAATTAAGGTGTTCCAGGTAAACAAGTAGTATTCATGTAGTTACAAATACTAGACCAAAATAAAGAGAGAATGACATTATTAGTTTGCACTTCTCACAACCTTTAACCTTCCATAAGGCTTAGTCTGATATACTTTTGTGTTTCCAAGCTCTGAATTGGGATTCAAGCACCAAGAAATCCTTGCCCGCCTCCAAAAACAAGGGTTATTCAAGTGATGTTCAGGTGACTACCACTTATTCCATAAACGAGCATTAAGCCAGCATGGTAGTGCAAAGATCAATCCTTAAGTTCTTACAGCTAAAAGAACCACCCACAACCACCGGAATGGCTGCACTACTGAGTTTCTCACACGACTTCGTCATAAAATTGCCTCACAGGAGAGGTGAACATGGATACTACAGGTTCCAGGACAATTTTGCCAGTGATTTCAGAAGCCCAAACATAGAATCATAGAATATGCTGAGTTGGAAGAGACCCAAAAGGATCATCGAGTCCAACTCCTGGCCCTGCACAGGACACCCCAAGGATCACCCTTCATGTGCCTGAGAGCATTGTCCAAACACTTCTTGAACTCTGTCACGCTTGGTCCTGTGACCACTTCCCTGTGGAGCCTGTGCCAGTGCTCACCACCCTCTGCATGAAGAACCTTTTCCTCATATTCAACCTAAACCTCCCCTGACACAACTGCAGGACATGTTCTCTTTGTCCTGTCACTGGTCACAGGAGCGAAGAGATCTGTGCTTGGCTCTCCTCTTCCCCTCACAAGGAAGTTGTAGACTACAATGTCTCCCCTCAGTCTCCTCTCCAGACTGAACAGACCAAGCTTCTCATACGGCTTCCCCTCAAGGCCTTCACCATCTTCGCTGCCCTCCTTTGGACACGCTCTAAGAGCTTAATATCTTTCTTATACTGTGGTGCCCAAAATTGCTCACAGGATTTGAGGTGAGGCCACACGTCAGTAACAACTGCAGTCAGACATGGTGCCACAACATTTGTTAAAGCAACCCCACATCTTTTGGCCCAAGTATCTGCAGCAGTTACTCAACTAACTTGAAAAAATAAGTGAAAAACCTCGACACTGCTAAACGGCTGACAGTACTTGCAGAAAGGAAGCTGCTCTCAATAACAAACATTACCATTAAAACGTTTAAAGTAGGCAGTATTTTCTTCTTTCATTCCCTGTAGCCTTCTGCTTTTCCCTTCCATCCTCACTCAAACTTGCACCCTATTTTTCTATTTTTAAAATCAAAGTCTGTCAGTCTTCACAAGACAATAAGGTTGGTAAATCACTGTATAAATGAGGGTGGTGCAAATAGAACATTTTGTACATATATATTTGTGTATGAATATGTTTAAAAATAGAGTACCTCAAGGCATAGAAAAATCACTTCTGAGAAGGAAAGAAAATTCTCTTCCCTGGAAGCTGTTTAAAACTTATTTGCATCAATTCCTGAATCACTACTGATAAGTGGCATTAGGATGGAAAATCACATTCTACAGTTTTCTTCTCTTGAGATTTACAGTTAAATGATAAGAAAAATACTTCCTGGTTAAATTGGACAGATAATGCAATACAGCTGTTATCAAACCAATAAATATGTTATAATACACAAGCCTCTGGCCCTAAGAGACTTCCTTCTTCAGGTGCTGGCAGTCTATAAATTAGCTAATTTGTAGCACAGAAAAAGCTTCATAATTAGTACCTAGTTTATCATTAAAACCTTGCATTCACTGTATGATGTCACAGGCTACTGAGTCTGGCTCTCATTTACACACTCAATTATTTTCTGGCATCCCAGTACAGTTGATCCCATTATTTCCTATATAATTGACCAACTCCAACAGCTGCAATTCTTCTCTTGTAAATACAGAACATATTGCACATGACAGGATCATAGTTATCACTCCTAAAAAAATTCCACACAACGTACAGTTTAAGTTTGACAGAGCTTAAGATGCTTTGCCCTGAAGACAGCAAAAGTTTGATTTAAAAAGCACTGTACAGTAATTAGATTTAGACCACAGAATTACTTAAAGTACCACACTCATTGACTAGTAGAGCTTTTATTGCAATAGATTAGACTCATTACTTAGAGACTGAAAAGCAGTTGAAGATTCATTTACCTCTAGTACTAGAAATGACTACATTTACTTTTGATTACAGCTGTGAATGAGACATGCAGGTAGAAGTTCTGCAAGTCCAGCCATGCCAGATGTCCTCCTGGACCAACGGAGAGTAGGAAGTGTCCTAACTGACTCTAGTCTCAGTGACCAGCATGCTAGATCCTCCTAAATACTTCTGGGAAAACCTGGAATGTATATTCTTAGAGTTTCTTTGGCCCAAATAGTTTGAAATGGTAGGCCCCTGCAGTATTGACATGGAAGACAACGGACGACTGAGGAAGTACTTAATTTCAAATAGCCACAAGAAATGCTGAGATGTTTTCATCTATTTCTGAAAAATCTTTATATCCAAGAAGATCTGGGAAAATACCTGTATCTTGGTTAGCATAAGATGTCTGAAAGTCTTAAAGTCGAGAAGTCTTTTCTTATTGGCCCTCAATACATGTCAAGAATGGTCCCAATGACCACTAATAAATCTGATGATTTATTAATCAAAGGAGAATCCAGAAGTAGAAGAGACAGGACTCAACAGCCTGCAACTGTACCGTGCAGTAGCATTTATCCCTACAAAGTTAAAAAAGCAAAGAGAAAAGCATGCTTTTTGAAATCCAACAGTTTTTATACTGCTGTGCATACACACTGAAGACAACTTTCATAGGAAGGTAGTATTTTTTACTCCTTCACTTCTACCCTTTATTCTATAGTATAAAAGTAAATAACACTCCTTTCACATTTTGGGGGGGGGGGGTTCCCCATACCTGGCTTGGAATTTAATGAACAACACCTGTTCACTGCATAATACAGCTTTTTATTGTGGACTTAAGGTTTTATTAACACCATTTTCATATCAGGTATAGTCATGATGGCTTGGAATTTCAGACAATTTCAAATCTTTTTCTTTGTATTACTAGGAACAACAACAACAACCACCACCCCACCCCAAAACAAAACAAAAAGCAACAAAGCTGCTTCTGGTTAGGAGACAAAAGATTCTGCCTTTTAGTTGTTGCCCTTTTAACATGTGTCACTTGTCAACCCTGACTGTCAGCACAGAAAAACCTGCTAGCACTCAGGACATTTTTCTCCAGAGAGAATATATTTTATCAAGGATAACACACTAGCCAAACATCTCCAGAAGCTTTCACACGTAGATGCCCACCAGTACTGATGACAGCTGTCTGGAACATCTGCTGGCATGATTGCATTGTCTGAAGTATCATTCCAATGAAGCTATATGATCCATGGGCTAAGGGAAAAGAGTGAAGGAGGGAAGATTCCACCTCGAAACCTGTACTATGCATTAAAGTCTTGATCTGGCATTCCTGTTTTACACCATTGAAGATACTTCAGGTTTTCAACCCACAGAAGAATGCAAATACTTAAGGTCACTATGGATCTTGAACATGAAAATCTGTACTGACCAAGCTCAGGAAGACTTCAAAAATCAAGGCAGACACCTCACCCAGTTCTAGAGGATGGTCACAAGATGCAACAGCATAGCAGTATAACTGAGCTCCACAGCACATTATCCTTTCCTTCCAGCCCAATACTTTATCACTTAACATAAATTACTCTAGTGTATCAGTTGCCACACATTTGTGTTAATCTGCTAGGAATACAAAAGCAAACCCGCAGCAAAGCCTTACAGCAAAAGAAGTGCTTTAATTACATGGCACTACAATTTCAGTATGCTCTGACTTATGAGGAAGAAAACGACCTTTCAGGCACAATGTTTGTAACAAAATGGGAAGTTTGTAGCACTCCATTAAAAATATTTGAATATTTGTGTTCACGACAAAAATTCAAACAAAACAACTTTAAGAAAAATGTATTCTTTAGACATGGATCAGGCAGCTAGTGAGGCTAGTCTGTCAAGTCCTGTAACCAGTGACCACAAATGAAACAGAAAAAACTACAGTACTAAAGAAATGTTTATGCAGCATGAATCAGACTACTCAATTCCAAGTAATGTGCTATTAACATAAATCCATCTTTTTTTATTTGTTTGCAGAACAGTTCTTTCCTGTATTCTAGGTAAGAACCTTTCCACCCTCAAATAGAGAATCTGCATATCTCTCAAGACAGAATCTTCTCCGGAGTCAGAATAATTAAGCTCTAAAAACCTGTCTTTGCTGAATCCACTTGGTCTTCTGATTAAACTCTAATGGATTATCTATTTAACTTAGACAGAATTTAATCCAGTGTTACAACCCACGATCAAAGAAAGATCATTTTAATCCAGCTACAAAAGCTTGAGCTCTGGAGCTAACACACTAGCTAGACCTACCCTAAAACCTCACCTGAGCTACTACTACTGCAGATCCCGCAGCACAGAATACCACAAGATAGGACTCATCAGTCTCTTCCTAAGACTTTGGAAACTTAAAAAGCACATTAACTCCGCATTTTAGTCAATTCCACTGCAATCAAGAAATCCACACATGTAGTCAGAGCCTCAGACCAGCTATTTTTTTAACCTGTGTGAATGGATGATGGAGGGCATGTAGATGGGGGGAAAAAGGTAATGCCAGTGAAATACATGAAGAAGAAAGCATTTTTTCCTCCTTCAGCAGCTTAGCAGTCTAACACTTTCTATGTATGCTTCCCAATTTCCCAAATTATTGTAGGCTAAATACTGAACTCTGCAAAAGAGCCTAATAAAGATTATGACATGACAGGAAACACCATGAGCTGTACTGTGTCCTATACCACAATGGTAAACCCAAATCACAGTTGGCTTTTTCCTTCCCCTAATTATGAGCAGTCAAACCACAAAAGCTACATTAAGATCTTATCAGCAAAGGTTCCCTCATGGGAAAAGTCAGAAACAGCTGTACAAAGAAACAAACACTGCTCAGCTTCAAGTTCCTTAAGTAGTCGCAAATTTAAAAGACAGAAATCTGTCCATGTTGACACAATAATTGGGCCTCTTCTATCACTTGTGGTATTTGAACTAATGACATTCTAATTAATATCAGAAAAGAATTTGAAAGCAACTACAAAGTTTCACTGATACTGAAATCACCTCGGAAGTATAAAGCCTCAATACAAACCAGTAATTTGGGAAAAAAACCCCAAATGTAGCTAAATTGTATGTCATGTGAACAGGTTGTATATAGATTATATGCTCCTGCCTCTCACTTTGATGACAGAATACTTGTCAGTACCCTTCATGGAAGCTGCTAATGAAGTATTTACTATAGCTTTTCGCTCAAGTGATACACTAATGAGACAAAACAACCAACACCCTTCTCAAAAAATACCTTCAACTCACTTCTGCTATGTCAGCATAAAATATATTTAAAAAAAACCAAAAAAACTGTTTTGCTATTGTTTTCACTAAGTGAGTTATTTTTTCTAGATTACGCTCCTCTTAGACAAGTCAGAAAAAAGTACATGGAGACCCACATCTAAGAAACAAAAAAGCAAGCACTGAGTATAAATACCAAACCTCTGTTCCTTGGTAATAACCACAGAGGAAGTAAGTGCTTATGGCAAGTATAATCTCTATCAAATAGAGCTGTGATGGAATTTAATAGATCTACTGGTAACAATATTTTTGTAGACTAATTTTTTACTAGTTTGTGAATACAAATTAATGAAAACTGTAAATCAAATGTAAATACTACCTCTTGTAGAACTACTTTAAAAACTTAGGAAAACTGTTATTTTCACTTCTGTATAAAAGTCAGCATATCAACCTACTATAGGAGAAGAAATGAACCTTCACAGAGCTCTTTACAAGCAAGAGCTTCTTAGTTTGAAATGCAGTTCTAAGTCGTGCTTCCCTATTGCTGTTTCGCTTGTATCAAAACAGTTGTCACTGTACCTTTGCCTATCAGCCCCAAGTAAGAATTTCATTACTCTCTTACTGGTTTTATTGTCTAACAGCTCATTTTGAATGAGGAGTGATATAATAATATACAATATTCCCTGTACTACCTCTTCCTAGTGAAACCCTTTCCACGAGAACTGTTTTACATTCAGTATTATGAAGTCAGAGTTTTTTTCTCCAGCTGTGGCATTTTGCAATATTTTATTAAAAAGCTACCCAAAAGTAAGCACTCTATTGCAGGACTTAAAAATATCAGAGGTGAACAGGACTGGTAGATCACACAACTAAAACTGTCCAAGTTGTAACAAGAATGCACAGAGCTTCTCTGTGCTATTTTGGGCTAGACTGTAACAGCACCAGGAAACAGCAGTGCTGGAACCAAGGCTGTGTCATAAGCTGTCATTTCAACTCTGATACTAGAAGCTGTACACACAGCCTGCCCTACCTTCATCTTTATCTCCAGTGAGGCCGCAGTCCCCCAGCTGACAGACAACACTGCAGGAGCTATTATTTCGGTCTGATTTGCCTGAAGAAAGCATTACTATCACTTTACCTTAGTCACCCAGTATATTCTAGGAAAGGTTGCTAAGAGATGAAAGACTTAATTTTCATATATACTATTATGCAATAGTTAGTTGTAACATGGGGCAATCTCACAGATGCTAAGACGGCCATTTTTTAAAGATACTTCTCTATGACAATATCTCAGATTTTTCTACAATTACCTTTCAAAACATGAACCAGATCACAAAAGAAAGCTGTTAGATACTAAACAGAAGTAGAGAGAAATTACTGGAAATACACTGGAGTTAGTGTCAGCATTTCAGTAAACCAGAAGGCAAAGAAAAAAAAATGCATCAACAATTCTACTACATACAAGAAAAGAGTGATTTCTTCAGTCTGAGAAGCTATTTCAAACATTTATGATGAAATGTATTCCGCTACGTATTTAAACATTGTATTCAGAGATGAAAACCAATTTGATTATTAGGGAAAAAATATACTGGGGATAAAGAAACAAATTAAACAAATGAAGTAATTTCCTTTTTTTTTTTCATTATTTCAAAGATCTATCATTTGACTGTGTTTTCTCTGCTGTAGAAATACCACTTCAGCTCCTGGGCTTCCTGCAATAATTTCTTGAGAGTATCATACATATCCCATCATGTGAAGCTGTAGCTTTCTGTAAAAAATAAAATTCACTCAATACAGATTCATTTCTAAATTCTATACTCCAAATACTGATTTTTTAATCAGCTTTTTCACTACAACCCTAGCATCAAAATAGACTTTCTAGTTTTTGAACAATATAGTTTCAACAGCATGGAAGATAGGCAACTATTTACTGGTAAAGATCTAATCAGTATGTGATGTTGGTTGAGAGGAAGCATAAGAATCCATTAAAACGTTATATATTCGGGGAAAAAAAAAATGAATCCCCCACATTTGCAAGAATGAAGTCAAAGTTTTCACTTAAGGAGGGTAGGGAAGATGAACCTAAACTGAATCTCAAATATTTTTCTATAACATACATTAGACTGTGACCCTTACACATAGACCTTTATCCCTTTTCTTTTTTACTCTTACCTTGCAAAAAAGAGGTACTGTAATAACCAAACACGATTACTTCTAATCTGTTTTTAAATCTCACTGAGAAGACCATAATGCCTTGAGAAAGCAACTCGCTATAAGATATGTTAAGTCTACAACCCATTATGATGTTACTGAAGAGTCTATATTACTTCCTTCTATACATATGGTATACAAGCATACTCTTTATATACAGATGCTATAACAATACCTTATCGCAGTTAATTTTATTCATTGTATTTCTGAAGCAACAGAATTATTCTCAGAACAACTCACCTTTCAAAATTTTCTTGGACAAAACTATACTCCTTTGAAGACCTTAACTGTTTTTTGAAAGTCTGTAAACACGAACAGTCCAGTAATATTTTCAGTTTCTGCAATTCAAGTATTTTAAGCACCATCTGTGGAATTCTCCAATTCCTTCCCCAATCCCTTTCAAAAACCATTCCAGAAACTAAATACTTCAAACCTTGAAAACAATCTTTAACAAAATTCTGTCAAATAATTTGTTTTCTAAAGGACAAGTGAACAAATTTAAACAGTAGCTTTAACACGACAGTGAACTACGACCTTTAAATATACTCCAATAGATTAGGTGCACATCATAAATGTAATCCAAAATAAATGTGTTTATGAACTTGATAATCATTCAAATTGATTAAAATGCATTTCAGGCAAGCCTCATCAGGCAGAAACATGAGTTATTCCCCTTGGCACCACTTATAGAAAGGCAGGGCTTTCAAAGTTTGAAAGTATCAATGAACATGTGGTGACAATGAAGCTGAAAAACACAGTTTTGTTAAAATGTTGAAGATACTGTCTTACTGGATTTTTCTGATTATTAACACAGCAAAGGTAGTATTAAATAAATTCTTACAGTGTCCATGCTCAGTACCTGGAACAGGACTAAACACCCTTTAGCATAGTCTTTGTATTCACCATCTCCAGAATTCAACAGCGGAGCAGCTGCTCAGTGCCTGGCCTGCAGAATTCAATGAATGACAAAGGGTTACCTTAATTCAATGAGATAATCAGCACACATTTACCCACTACAGAGAGTTTTCCAACCATCTGCAAGGCGGCAGGGCTAAACTGCCTATAAAACAACTGGTAGCACGCTGACATGTCCTTACATCACTCATGTCAATGAAAATTTATCTCTTAGCAACAGCTAAAAGAAGCTGAACTTCCAGAAATATTTTAGATGCATCACGAGCCAACAATTTTTTCATAAGTGATTTTGATTGCTACTGATCTCCAAACAGATGTCTTCTCTAATTGGTAAAATCTATTAAATATATACTTGGAATGGAAAAAAAAAAAAAAAAGTCAAGTTGTCATGGCTTAAGAAAGCAACAACAATGAGAGTCATTATGGTTGTGCACATAAAAGACAAAAGCTAACCTTATTTAAAGCTGCTGGCCTCACAGTGATATCAGTAACCGGGAAGTGAAAATGCATGTGTTGTGGGGAGAGGAAAGAATTTCCTATTAAGGCTACTGTCAGAAACTGAAAGCTAAGACAAAAGTCTTCTAATTACTAAGTTAAGTATTTTTGATGGGAAAAGCAAAATAAGATATTCAAAGTTAAAACCACTTAGCTACCAAAACTATTCTTATTATGATTCCCTCCCCTGCTACATGGGAGCAAATGCAAAATTTTAAGGCATTAATTTTTGCAACTAAATTCCATATAAAAGCTGTAATAAAATTAGAAATTCTCTTGTTTTAGCAAAACATCACGCAAATTAAAATTTTACCACCAGACAGAGATCAGGAAATGGAAAAAGCTTGTCTCCAGCTATATTAGAAGTTCTTCTCTAGAACTCAAGTCATACAGAGATCTCTTCAAAATACATACAAAGATGATATTGACAGAGAAACAATACAAATCACTCAGATTCTGGTTAATGTTAGCAGATTATGGGCAGTTTTGTTTAACATTACATACAGAAAATGATAGGACATGTTCATACAATAAGCTTTTTTTGGTTTGTTTTTTTTGGCAGAATAGAGGTTCCAGCTGCCAGAATAGTTTTCTCAAATTAAGCAGGTTTATTAACATAAGAACAGATAAGTCAGTTTTATTTCTAGTCTAACCCTGAAAATTATCATTATCTTTTCCATAACAGCCTGAAGGTGCCTGATAAACGTGTTGGAAATGTTACTTAAGAAGGCAGAGATTTCAATGATAAAGAGAGGTACCAAATAGAAATCCCAATACATCCCTCTCCCATCACTACTACCTTGTAGGAGACATAAAATCTGTCAATCCTGGGCTGAATAGAAGCCGCATTTATTTCCTTAAATTCACAGGCAGAATTGAAGTATCATCTTGAATTCAGAGCACTACAGGAAGTTGGGACACACGGGGGAAGAGTCTTCATTGGTTTATTACTCCAAATAAAAGACTCCTACCGTCCATCTCATGTTAAGATCAGAAAAAGACTTCTGCAACCCTCTACAGAAAAGCCAAAAACATGCCTGCAAGATGAGCAGCTTCTCACTGGTTTTTAAACACAGTGCACAAACTCCAAGTGAAAACGACTGCCCATCATCACACGAACGCCAAGTAGCAAAACCCAGAATTTATTGGACATAAGTACCAACAATTTCCTTCCTCCAGCAATGGCAGACAAACATGTCAAGTGATCCAACAAGAGAAATTCTATGAATTAATCACAGAACATGTCACTGGTTTCTAAGAGAGGGTGAGCTCCAGTCCTTTTTCATGTAGTTAAACAAACACACATTCAAGGACAGTAACTGACCATTCTATATGCACTTGGGACACGCTGCTAATGTGAGAACCTACCCTGTGAGTAGTTTTCTCTAGTCATTTCTTGACTGGTTTATCTACAGTTTTAAGACCTTCAGTAAACATCTATAAATCTGAAATTCTACTTTGCTAGATCAGCAGAATCCATGCCAAACATGTAATAATTAATAAACTTTAATATTGGAAAGTTGTATAGTAAAACCAAAGAGGATTAATATTTGTAAAACAGCATTAACAAGTTTTGAGTGATGTTGAGTTTTCACACCTGGATAAAGACAAAAGGGAAGAGAGCTGGACAGTTCAAACCAGAACAAAAATATGCAGAGCAGAAAATACCCTGTTTTTATATAACCCCATTGTTTATTACAATAACCTCCATGCTTATATTTATAAACTGACTGATAACCAAATACTTATTTGCAGGACTCAATGCACTCTTCTATTCCTCTACCAGTAACATATTCTTGTTTAGACTGACTCCTGCAGCAGGTACAGTAGTGCTCAGAGGTCAAACCAGAAAAATTCAAGTAGGAAATCAAAGATGAGTATCTTAAATTTGGGATAGAAAGGAGGGATACAGCAGCCTTCACAAGCATAAAAGCTGTTAACAAGCTACTGATAAGTTCAGTGATTAAAACAGAGATTACTTTGGTCTTAAGAATCTGTTCAGGCTCAAACACTGACTTTTTCATCACCCTTTAATTGTACTTTTGTATAATGTCTTTGTTAACTACTGCTCATTATCCACTAATCCTAAGCATTTTAGAGAATTCCACAGTACTTGCAAGTTAGGCATTACTCACATTTTTACAAATCAATATAAAGGACAACAGTTCTCATAGCAGCACCACATAAGGTATCCACGCATCATAATGGTGGAACTTAAATAAACCATAGCAGGCTTCAGACCCAGCCTTCTGAGTCTGGTATATAAACCTAAAAGTTCTTATTTTTCCTGATTTCAGGGAGTCTCAAAAAAGCAGGAATCAGGATGTTCGCTTCTCTTAAAGCAACACACACCAAATGCATTTATGAAACAAACTTTAACAACAACAAAACCCACACACACACAAAACCCAAACAAACAAAAACACCAAAGAAAACAATAATCCCAAAACCAAAACAAAAACCACAACAAAATCAAAAACTCACAGCAAAACAAATTACAAAAAGAAACACACTGAATTCTCCAGCAATGGTTTTCCCAGGTGAAGTTTCCACCCTTCTTAAAACATCTTATCTTACACTTTTGCTGTTTGATGCAGCTGTCTGCAAATCACCATCATACTCTTGCACTAAGAAACTATACTTTCTGTTTTATTAGCCAACAGTTTGAACCAGCAAAAAAACCTTTCAATCCCAAATTGAAATAGAATACCCTGTGCTGGGAGAGAACTCTGGAGCATGTACTCCACCCTACCATTCAACACAAGACCAGATCCAATTGTTCCAGGGCCTTGCCTAGTCAAGCTCTGACCACCTCTGAGAACGGAGATTCCATAGACACTGCAAGTTCCTGTTCCATGTCTCTCTAGCCTCATTTTAAATGATTTTTTCCTTCACCTATCTGCAACTTCCCCGATGCAACTTGTGGCAGTTACCTCTCATTTTTCTGCCACCTGAGAAACAGCAGACTCCTTCACTACAATCACCCAATATATAGTGCTGGAAGAGGTGCTTTAACACAAGGGTCCCACACATCTATGACAATTTTGACTATACTCCTTTCAGCTGTTACTTATAACTACCTCCTGCTGCCCAGGGAAGTGTTAGAATCACTATTCCTGGAAGTGTTCACAAAACATGTGGATGTGGCACCAGGGAACATGGTTTAATGGTGAACATGGCAGCAGTAGGTTAACAGATGGAAAGATCAATGATCTTAGAGGTCTTTTCCACCCTAAACAATTCCATGGTTTTACGTGTTTGTTAGTTGAGAACTGCCTGTACTCAATGTCTGAAACATGGGTGCCACTGACATTTGTCTTTCATTGAGCCAAATGCAAACACTGCCAGTTAGTGTTGCCACAGATACATGGACACGACATAAAAATTACTTCTTAAAACTACAGTCAGTCATCTGCACCATTTTGGAAAAAAACAGATGTGAAGTTGAAGCCAACTTCAAAATACCACCAGTAATGAAATTAACTCCTGGAGAGCATGTGAAAAATGTGTGGCAAACTTATCTCAGTTTAAGCTAGCTCTAGTTCAATTAAGGATTTTTCCTAGATGAGGGAACATCCGCCATGCCTTCCAGACACCTCTGATGAGATCATACACAGCTCTTCTCCTGTGCCAGAGTCCTCTTGCAATTAGAACCAGACGTCTCAAGCCTACACTACCTAGTACATTAGCATTAGTCGGCAACTGCTGGACTACCACCCCAACCACAAGGGGAGATAAATGGGACTGCCCCTCTAGACCCAAAACACTTGAGAATGAAGAAATTCCGGCACACATGTGGCTAGTACTGCAGAGACAAGACACAAGAGTAGACAACTTACATGTCTGCAGTTTCCCTCACCTCAAGAACCTTTTCCTTATGGAACATCTTATCCACAGCACAAACTGAAGCCCCAGTAAACCCCACAAACCTACAGCTAAGTGCAGCAGCCCTGGAGTCGCCTATAGAGATATCCCTGTTACAGGTCACACCATTCTTTAAAAGAAGGCTCTCTGTGCCTGCAAATTCCAAACTTGAATCTCTTCACAAAGAACAGAGAAGGAAAAAAAGCCACAGAAAAATCTATGGGACACCAGTAATAATTTTCCTTGATGGGAGATATAAGTAGATCTGGAAAAACAACAACAACCACACACAAGTGATTTTGCAACTGAAGGAAGTCATGTTAGTTTAAAAGTTGATTTGTCTCTTATCAGGTAACCACAGAGGACAGTAGCGGATCTCTCAACTAAGTGATGCCTGATTTGATGTGCATCAGGCTCAAAATTCTACAGCCACCCTCTGAGCCCTAATACTGATGTTCCAATAAACAACAGCAACTGCTTCCATTTGATTCCATAAAGTCCTATGACTTGAAATTAGCCTGGGAGGAAAAATGCGAAGAGTAAAATCTCTAACTGCAGTTTAGGAATCAAATGTCACTCCCAGTTAAGACAGAAGATTTCACAGAAAATGGCATAGATGAATAAACACCAATAAAACTGCTGGAACTACACAGGATTTCTTTAACTCACTGTGGACAGCTTCAATACAGGATTTACTGCAGAACATCACACCAATTAATTTTGAAGGGAAACTAACAAAAGAATCAAATTTTAGCAAGCCTTAGGATTAAACAGCTTGCAGTATAAGGTTTGGAATCACTCCTTGCAGTAAACAAGAACTAATGTGCACACCATGCAAAACTATGTTCAGAATATCCAACTTTGGAAAAAAAAGAATGAGTAGGGTCTTCTCTTATGATTTTACAGGATACTGCAAATAGGTGACCTGTTTGCAGAAACCAACTGACATCAGAAATTAAAAGCTAACCTGCCCTGCCTGAAGGAGTAGACCAATCTAACTCAGGAAACAGCAGTATTTAACTTAGTTCACACCATACAATTCAAAAAAAATTTTACAAGCATGCTTCTTGGCTTGATCCAAATGTGCTGAATTGTAAAATAAAAAAAAAACCAACAAGGCCAGATATATCCACCTATAGAGTGGCATGAGCTGTTTGTTCGTTCTTCAATTTCTTGTAAGCTCCAATATCTCAGGTGTTAATAGGATCCATTTCCAAGTGTTCACCTGGTTTGTACATGGGGTTGATACTTTTAGCATTTCAGAAGCTACATTTACAGCAAAAAACCAAAACCAAACAAACCAAACAAACAAACAAACAACAAACAAACAAACAAAAAAACCCCACAAAAACATGAGAGCAGCAGAGCCTAGCAATCATCCCAGAACTTCTGGGACAAGAGCTACCATTCCAAGAAATAAAAGTATCTTCTATAGAGATAATAAGAAGCACAAATATTAGACTTACTGTTTGTCAAGTAATGCTAACATTCCTCAGTCTTTTGTCATCATGAAGATGTTTTGAGGAGAGAAACAGAGGTTGTGTAGGAGGGCAACAGTATTTTATGGACTGACAAAGTTCAAATCCAGACATCTTTTTATTTCCTTGTCTACAGTCTCTTCAACTGTAGCACTGCAGACACTCTCTTACAGAAACCTCCCCATCATTGCATTCTGGGGCTCAGAAGCACGGACACCATGTAAAGCCAGCTCCCAAAGTTCAGCATTAAGAATATCCCCAATATGTGTAAGTCTGCAAGATACATTGAGCAGCAATTCCTTTCTGCCTCCCTTTTCTATTACTGCACAGTGGAAAGTCTAGAGGGCAGAGGCAACAAGAAGTCTCAACCAACAGTGACTTGCTGCCTACCCACAGGAAGGCAGGAAGCTGGAAAACCGAGCAAGGAGGAGCCTGGATGCCAAAACAGCAATTTGCTATAGATTGGCCCTTTGCCTGAAAGACAGAAGGAGGAACACCCAGTGTCTCCTCTGGCACAAGCTACACACCAGAAAACTGAAATTCAACCCATGCCAAATTACACTTTGAAAAGCTAAATGTACGTAGGCCAGTGAAAACAAAATTACATAGGAGTTCAGGGTATGAAAAATTAATAAAACAAGTTCAGGTTTACATGAAAGTCAGCTTATAAAGACAAACTGAAAGTGAAAGAGGGATTAATAAAAATTTTCATGCCAAGAATCAGATGGAAACCACAGTTGCTGAGCTGTTCAAGAGAATGTTCAAGAGAACCAAGATCAAGCCATCTCCATTTGAACTGCTATTTTCTAAGTACTAATTATTCTGAACATAGCAGAGACGTAAGTACTGAGATACATCACGCATTCCTAGAGCCCTCTGAAAATGTTACAATGGCCACTGCCTCTTCACCTTTTAAAGCTGGATTTATCCTTCTAAATTATGATTAAACAAATAAAGTGCTGCCTACAGCCTACAAACATCTCTGAGTTTACAGTCACGTGGCATTTGTGCTCAGAAAACGGCTAACTCCTAAGATCTAGTAGGTTACATGGGGTTCCCAAACTGCAGAACCTTCCTAGTGGCTATCCAAGTGACAAGAAAAACAGGAAACAATACAGCCTACACTCAGAAAACACCAGCAAAACTGCCTTTCTACAACTGACGCCATTACAGATAAATTAAACACCCTTTTTAAAATTAACCATGACTTGTAAATACCACTTTGCTGCATTTTCAGTGTATTTTAATGCTTCAAACGCTTATTGAAAAGCTAAGTATCACTCAATTTTCCTCCCTGTTCACACCCTTCCCTACTATGTAACGAGTTTTTACACTGCATTTTCTGGTTAACATACTGATACAGCCCTTTTCAGAAAATGCTGGGTGAGAAAAGGTGTGAAGTGAGAGAGAAGACATCTATGCAAGATATTCTGAACATAAGGAAGAGCACATAAGAGCAGTTATAATGTTTAGCTATGCACCGCAATACAGTGAAGTGCACGAGATCAAATTGACACAACAAAACTTATTCTTTTTCTGCTTTCTCGAGTGTGTGCTTTTCTGTTTTGTTTTTTTTTTTTTTAATTTCTTTGTTTGAGAGGGGTTTTTGGGGTGGGGGCATTTACGAAATAAAAAATACCTCAATGTAACCACCAGAATACTTCGGATAACTGGAAAATCCTTTTGAAATACAATTTATACTACTCATTACGTTTATGATGTACACTCTAGACACCATATAGCTGCTGATAGCTACTGACCTTCCAACAGAACCTGTCCTACCATGAGCCTTGTACTTTTATCTCTTCATATAGAGGTGGAAAAGCAACCCTCCACACACAGTAGGGAATAGAGAGGGATGAAGCAAAAAGATTTAAACAGCTGCACTGCTTGCTTCCTCTTGCTGTAACTCGGAGCTGACATACCTTTGCCCAAATCCAGAAGAGTCAGAGTAACACTTGAAGGAAACACCATTTTTACACAAATGCTTTCTTCCAGGCCTGTGGATAACAGGAGGAACACGGCAATACGAGCTATATTGCTGTAACTAACTGCAGCTACTTCTATATACAATGAAACAAGAGGACTACATCCAGCTGAAATGGATTGCCCAGTTAATAGAGACAAGAAAAGCAGCTCCGTATCATCACCACTAAGAGGAAGATTTAGTATTTCCAGCTCCCTGTTCCAAGTACTTCATAGAATGCAAAACACTCAACACTCCTGTCAAGGAGTCAAGACTCCAGGTCTGCAAAACTAACTTCAGTGGAACTGCATAGCTACAGGATTTATCTTCTTAGTGCACTACATACTCTGATGCCTTGGGTGGCTGGTGAAACAAACAAAAATAAAAATCCCAAAACCAAAAAAGCCCCAAAGCAACACAACCACCCTCCCCCACACAGGCAACACTGTATCTCTTCCGATCACCCTTCCCTCAGGAAGAAAGGTTGAGAGTCTCCCTTTGGTACTATGTATGAGTGACCAGACTGACAAAGAGATCTCTGATGCGCTTCCAGTGTATCAAATCCTTTAACTGTCTCATCTAGATGACGTGTTAATTACGCATTAAAAAAGAAAAATAATCAAAATTACTCAAACTTCCACAATCATCAAAACAGATGTCTTCTGCACATCCTTCCATTTGTCCTCCTCCTCAAGCAAAGTCAACAGAAGAGATACTAGAACTTCACCTCTGGTATTTGAAAACAAAAAAACCCCCAAACATACAAAATTAGCCACATAAAAAGGCATATGTTACTTGTCCTAGCTAGAGAAAGAGACAAAAAATTTAAAATGCCCAATCTCTTCAAGCATTAGCCATTCCCAAGAGATGACAGTTGGATACATTTATTGTATAAATTTCAATAAATAATCCTGACATGCCCCATATTGTCACTTAAATATTTCCAATAAAAATAGCCTAACAGTGTCATTCTTCTTACTCACGAATTAACATCTATTTCAAATGAAGATGCAGTCACATCCCAGTAACAGGGACAACCTATGTACAGTTACTTTCAAAACTGTCCCTTAAGAGTATTTAAAGCTACACAGACTGAAGAACAGCAAAAATTATGTATTTTAAACAAGCCTCTATATATTTACCCAGTAACCTGGGCCACAACTAGTATAACTACACAGCGCACTACACTAATATGCAACTACTGATTCACCAACCTCACATCAAAACTATTTTTGTCAGGAAAAAACGTGTATGCCGAACAGTTTTTAAACACGCAAGTCACACTGCTAATTTTGAGGCACCCAAATGAAAGCTTATTTCTTGCCAAAGCACTTGCTAGAGAACAGATTTGTTTGGCTAACTTCTAGAAGACAGATTTATCCTTATACCAGTATTTTAGTACAGCAGTAATGGCTTTTTCAGCACTGTGACCCAACTAACATTCCTTCCAATGGGTGCCAGTCCCAGTAGGTAGCCTAACAAGGGAGATTTGTTTCCACGGAATTCACGCTACTTTTGTTGCTCAGTACGCCAGCCTTCACATTTTTCATGCCATTACAGTATCAGAATTACAGTAGAAACTCTGAAAGTACTTATACAGCTTTACCACTACAAGTAATTAAATGTTTATAGTTTATGGCTACAGCAGTAATTGCACAGTATGCAGTACTTCTGAATTTCCATTCTGATTATGGAGCGTGAAGCCCCATGAAACCCTCAAATACCCAACAAGTCCAATGAAGAAATTATTATCCATATAATAAAAGCAATAATATTTAACATCTATTTAGAGAAGCTCACAAAAATCAAGCTACAACTACTGACCTTGGTAGTGTCACCTCTGACAGTTCCATAAACAACTGTTCTTGCAGACCTCACTCAGTAATTCTAACACGAGCACTTTATACTCAGCACCCTCCAGCATCTAACAATCAGCCAAAGGAAAAGGACAAGTGAAAACCATCACGCAGTTTCTAGGAGACACTGATGGCACCTTTAAAACGACAAAGCTGTCTGGATTATTTCACGTCCAAAACAACTGCCATCAAACTTGACCACTCAGAAGGTGAGGGAAAGGGGGTGGAGAAAAAATACCTGGAACTTGGTGGTTTATTTAAGTAACCCAACTGGACGACAACAGGTAACTTTTTCCCCCCCAAGTACATTGAGAATTCCAAACACACTTCACCATACTAAATAGAAAATGATCAAAGAATGCCTGCAGACATGTCTTTGACACTATCCTTTCATAAACAAAATACTAATTGACAGCCCTTTCTCCCTCAGGGCTTAAACTCTGTAAACAATTAACTTTAAAACAAGACCCAAGTAATAGCAAAAATAAACCCATGTAGGGAGTCCAACAAAACTGAACCAGGAGGAGGATCCTGCAGTTGAGCTTAAATCATCACTCTTAACACCTTCACTCCTCTTACTAGAATATTTTAATTAACTACAGTTCATATTAATTGTAATTTTAAAGCCAACGAACTACATAGAAATACCTTCAAAAATAATAATTCCAACAGTCTTAAACATCACAGTTTAAGTCCTACCAGCTGCATTTCAGATTCATGTTCACAAGAAAATCCGTATATCCAGGTAGAAAATGAAGGTAAAAGGCCAAAATCAAATCACACTGCAGATTTCAGCTACGCCAGCCTGCCAGGCAAGACAGAACAATCTCACACCTACAACAGAGCATACAGCTGTACTCCTCCCTGCTGCTCTGTTCATCTACCGAAAATCCACAGAGCAAACTGTCCAATGCAGAACCGCAGGACATAGGGAGCTAAGTCAGCTTCAGTTACCAGAACTGATTCTGCATGGATCTTGGACATGCAACCTCACTTATATGCGTTTAAATGGGTAAATAAGGCAAAAGGAGAAACATTACTTTTGTATTAGATAAACAAAAAATAACAAGAACAATTTTTGCATTACTACATTAGCTCTTGTTTTTCAGACTTACCTGGTCTTTTTCATGGGGTAGAAGGCTGACAGGTGGAAGAGAAGCTGGGAAGGTGCTGGAGTATTTTGGAGCTCCTTTGCTTTCCAAACTGCCATAATTCACTCTATACTGAGGACCATCCTTCAGTAACCTCCCATTGTTCACAGCACGTTTGGCCCCCAGGCGCAACCTTTGCTGAAAGGCAGGATTGTTGAAAATATTTGCTAGGTCATTTTGACTTCTCAAATACTTCTCTATGTTTTTTAGGGAGGAGCCATTAGGCTCTTGAAGCCCTTCAATTGCTCTTCTCAAGAGTTTATTCCAATCCACATTACGAAGCTCATTACAAGCTCCTCTAGATCCCTTAACAGATTTAGGAATAGTGCCAGGTTTAACACATGAAAACCGTCCAGGATTATCTGGGTCCTTGTAGGATGCAAGACCTTTGTTAGTAACTTTAAGAATAGAACCATCTTGAACACTAAGTTCCAGCTGTTCCGAAACAGTCTTCTTATCTAATCCATGGGAAGCACAAACAGCATGACATATTCTCTCTTCAGAAGGCCTTTGCTTTTGCTTTTTAACTTTTTGTATAGCTTCTAGAATCCACTCCGTATAAAGAGGGTTGGCAAGTTTTACCATGGTTGACCAGTAATTGTTTCCAGCCAAGAGTTACCCATAGAGGTTCCTCCTTATCCTTTTAGCAGACCTTTCAGAGGTTGTTCACACCTCAAACACAAATGAAAGGACTGCAGACTCTGCTTGGATTCATCACGAAAATATCCACCCTGAGGAGTTGGAAAAGGCAGGGAAATACCTGCTGACTGAACCTTCCAATTACTTTACTGTCATGGAAAGGTAGAAAGTATTCATCTGTGATGATACAGGTACTCCTTACAGGAAAGTTTGTTGCAACCTTTAAAAAAGAAAAAACAAGAAGCAGGGAAAGAGTACAGTTAATGTGAGGTATTAAAAAGAAATAGAAGGCATCAGACCATGCAATCATACTGTAGATGCTGCAGCATGCAAAAATCTTTGTGAGATTATATGCAAGTTGCCAATTCCCACCCCACAACAAAAAAGTCACCATGAAATCCTTCTACTTCTCATAACATTCGGTGGACTTAGTTTTCCAAAACTCCATTACCCCAACACTTAACCTACTACCGACTTGTTGGACAATTTCCATTCAGCCAGGGATCTGAAAATATTCTCTAAATCAAACTGCCCACAAATCATTTCTGCATGGACCATACATGCAATAGAAAACCCAAACAAACAAAAAAAACAAACCCTCAACCAATGAAAGACGAATTATTAACCACTGCCTTTTCTTACGTTATGCCGTCTCTAAGTGTCATGCCATGTTGATTATAAAACTCAAAAATCAAACCCAAAATACGAGTAACAAGATACAAATATTACATCCTTCATTAATACTTAGGCACCCTTCAAAACCAAAAGGAATCACAAAGGCTCTTCTCATTTTAAGACATGCAGTACAGAGGCATTTTTGATACAAACTCTTAGGAACAGAAATGAAAGCAAAGTAACAGGAGGCATTTTCACATAAATAAGCTGTCAGCACGAAGAGATATAAAGAGGTCATATTGACGAAGTATGTTTTGGTGACTCACAGTTTAACAAACAATTTTATTTACTTATTATGGAATACATCACTCCAGTAGAAAATTCAGTGGCTACAAAAACTTAAAAGAAACCTGAAAGAAAATCTTGATCAGGAGTTTATTCATCCTGTAGGAAAACATAAGAAAAAACTCTAAAAATTAAACTAAGACAGCAGTTGCCTAATGAATAAACAAATATATGTGAGGTATTACTTTTTTCTGTCATGAAATGTGAGAGAACTTTGAGACGTTAACCGAATTGTATAATTACTTTGAATCAAAGGAAAACAAAAAACAGAAGAGGAAAATTTTCATTCTCAATAAATGGGTTATCTTGTAAAGTAGAAGATACACCAGTTTCACAGCAAAATCTACAATTAGTTAATCTTTCACAGCAAAATCTACAATTATAAAGCTATGGCAAGCAGCCTATAAATAACGATATCACCTATAATTACACAAGTCTTGGACCTCATCTTTATTCATGTATTCCAGTCACCTCGCATTTCAATCGTTCAAAAACTTAAGAAAATTATAAATAGGAAAAAACCTGAACTGATTCAGCAACCTAAATTATTTTCAAATTGTTAAAAAGATTTCTCTGCAACTGTGAAGACAATGAGTACAAAAACCCCACTTTTGGTCCCATACCTTCTCCTCCCTCTACCTCCTCAAAAATGTCTTTAAATATAAACTCCGGATTGCGTTTCACACATTATTATACCTACAAAACAGGATTAGTAACAGAAGAGCAGCTGGTTACTGGTGAATATAAAATTCTTCTCTGTCCAAACAGTCAAAATATTAATCAATTCATTTTATGAATTTAATTGAAGCTTAAGCATTTTCAGATTTATAAATACGAAAATTCAACTGACTGCCAGAGTGAAAAGACACAGCCCTGATGCAAATGCAGGGCCTGAATGTTTAACTGGCTCATATACTGAACCCTATTGATCTACATAGATTGGATCCTGTTTCTTGCTTCCAGACTGTACTCACGCAAGTTGTAATTGATAACAGTTCTGTGTATTTCAAGTATTTGTAATCAAACAATAACTTGTTCTGTAAACAGACATTTTAATTTACTCCAGCTAGCAAAAGCCATTCTTCTCCTAACAGAATTGTTTATGTTCACTGTTTTCAGATAATTCCAAAATAACACTGTAGCTACAAAATGCAAATATAGGGAAGAAAAGAGTTTCCATGGTATTATGAATCCTACAAATTCTCTGACACTGAAAATACAGTAACCCGACAAAGCAGAACTCTCTATATAGTGAAGGCTCACTCACATTTAGACTATTTGATACACTGTGCCTTTAGATTTGAAAGCTCTCTGTAGCTACATATAAAGCCTCAGATTCCTAGAAAGCTACCTTTACAGTTATTTACTTAGGCTGTTCTACTGTGAGTCTTCATTAAGATAGTCACGACTTAATTAAATTCTGAACAGCGCATTTGCTGAGTCAGACGTACTTGCCTCATTTTTACATCTACTGCAGTACTGCTGTATTAAATTTCATACAAGCAACCACATCACTTCCATTAAATTCCAGAACATACAGTACAGGGTCTGTTCCAAGCACCTGGAAACCGACGAACATTTCAGTATAAATGTTGTAACGTGTGGGTTACAGGAATTTTTATTAGCCAGTGACTGTGGCAAAAGGTTAGCATAAATCTGTATCTTCATATAAAGTCTGCTGCTTGGTACAGGAATTTCACAGCCTGAATATACATTCAGAACTAAATTTTTACTTATTTACTTTAAACTCCCTATGTGTAATACAACCTCCTGCATGGTAGAGCCCACTAAATCACCACTAGTAGAGTATATCAGCAGGAACACAGTTTCCAAAACACAGGACAGGATACTTCTGGAGGAAAAAAATCAAGACATCTTAAATTCACACCTTCCAACAGAATCTAAGTTCATTCTGCCTTAGGAAAACATGCAAAGCACATCCAATCCAAGTTTTTAATTGTTTTGCCACAATCTAGAGCCTCTGTTGCTTTGCCACTTGGAGTGCACATGTGCCTGAAGTACAACACCTTGATCTCCATGACTGGTATGACAAGGTCCACCATATGTAAAATTCAGAAGAGCTTCTTACTAACAAACATTTTTCCAGCAAAATAATTCAGGTGAGTGATTCTGGAGCTGTACATTAAAAAGATCTTTCAGAAATCAAGTTAAGACATATTGATCCAAGATTGGCAATACACATATTTACATGCCAAGTGACTGGATAAAAAGAAAACAAACCATTTTAGAAACAAACGTTCAATATTCAACATAAGAGGACACACAGAAGCTCAAAATTGCGTTCATATTACTAAATTTAAAATGTAATTTTAGGAAAAGCACAAAAAGGTAGTCATATGTCATTTAATACAAAAAATGTGATGATTACCCAAACATCTTTGGAGGAAATACCAATTTTAAAAAAGTGGTTATAAATTACTATCAGGCACTCATGTCTATTTATTAATCTTCCTCCCCTTGTAGCTGACTAACTTTTACTCAGAGCCTCAACAGCACCATCCAATCACAGATTAGATTTTCCATTTTGTTAAATGCACAGGACAACTTCCAAGTTTAATGGCAACAGTCATTAAGTTCTTTCTACATAATTTATCATATTTCAGCTTTTACTCTATGATATCTTCTTTTGAAAATAAAAGCATCTGAGAAAGTCTGACCGCACTGTATTACTGACCAAGTCTGATAACAAGTCTGCTACTGAAGAGCTGCAGAACATCAGCATCCAGAGGGTGAAATACAACACATTACCTTTAAAACATGAAAAGGCATCTCTAGTCAAGGCTTGTCCCTTTACCTAGGTCATAAATTATCAGATAAAAACAAAGATGTTGCAAAACTGCAGCTTGGGATTTAGAATGAATGCAAATATGTCCTTTATAAAGCACACACCTATTGCACAGCTGATTATAATTAAAGAATGCACTGATTGAACGCTTCAATCTCAGGTGTCATCAGTAATCCCATAATCCTCTAATAAGGAGGTTTTTTGGCCTGAACTAGTACCTGGAATTACTTCCAAATGATCCAGATTGCGAAAACAAGCTGTGTAGTCAGAAAAACAGCAACAAAAAAAAAAGCTACTCTTCTCTCTCCCAGAAACAAAACAAAGTTACTACACAGGTATCACAACATGAAATCTAAAGTAGTTTTGTGGTAAAATGAATGAAAAATCTGCTTTGGCTGTCTTAAATGTAAATAGAGTTACACTTAAAAACTGAGGTTAACACAGGTATTAGAGGGGAAAAAAAAAAAAAAAGAGGTGGGGGAAGAGGACACAGCAGGAGGAGATGACAGCAACTTGTGTAACCTGAGAGTGACCTGTGAAGCACAGTTTCATTTTGCTCCCTCCTACCTGCTCTCCGCACACTCAGGAGAAGCAGCAGCAGGCCAGCTCTCTGCTGCAGCATCAGGGTCAGGTAAGGATTGCAGCAGAGGAGAGGGAAGAAGAGAAGACTGCCATTGCATTCCATTTTTGCCATTTTCCTTTTCTCCAAGCCATTGCTTAGAGTTCTGCAGCTAATCAACTCTATATTCCACCCTCATCTCGATTAAAGATGCAAAACAGGCAAAATAGTTGTTTCAGCATTGCAAAATACATGCACCTACAAAAAGACAGGGAGAAAGTAGATCCTGGCAAGGACTCCCAGCACACATGTCACCCTTAAAATTACTCAGATCATAAAGCCAACTATTGTTTTATTCTTTACACAGCAGTTTCCAGTAATAACAAGGAAGGGCAATGACACTTGTACAGGCTTTAAAGAGACAGATCTGGACACATCACAGTAACTTCAAAACTACCCCTAAGACCTGTGGGTGTGGAGAGAAGAGTGGCACATGTGAACTGAACTGATGGAAGTGTTCGTGCTCCGAGATACCCCACAATCTGGTTTGTCATCTCACAACGTGACAGCAGCAAGTGTCACCAGAGGGAACGACATCAGCACATCATGACACTAAATTCATCCTTCCCACCCTCTCCCACTGAAGTTCAGAGCACTTTAAAACACGGTACTAGAGAACATTGAGGAATGCAAGAAGGTCATATTCACCACCAGCAGTTCACCTGGAAAAAGGGTTTCACTGAAAACATTTCTTCTTGGGACAGTGATTTTAAGCAACGGGGTGAGTATCCGTCTGCTCTTTACAGAGCGGGTCATTTCCAAGTCCCAGAGTGCTAAAGGTGAGGTCCGGGCAAAGAACACACAGTGAGAACATCACTCCCAAAACGTGGCATCACAGGCTGGACTGTCCCCCTCCCCAACTTACTGAAGGTTTTTGCAGTACACCCCAGTCAGGGAGATGTGCAACGCCCGGAGCCCGGGGCCAAGGCATTGCTGCCCGTGACAGGGGCCGAGCCCGGGCTGGCTCCCGAGCCGTCCCAGCCCCGATCCCGGATTTGTCATCCCAAAGGCAGGGACCCCCATCCCGCCGCCTCTGCTCCCCGGGGCACCACGACCGCGCCGGCCAGAGCAGGGCGGCCACCAGAATACGAGGACGAGCGGACACCCGCACCCACAACCCCGGGGGCGGCGGCCGCGTGTCCCCCGCGGGAGGCAGGTGAGACCCCCCCCCGGTACCACTCACCTCCGCGGGGGGAGGAGCCTCCTCC
>VXAY01000251.1:1804618-1817515 GCA_013399855.1 Oxyruncus cristatus | reverse complement strand
TGCCTGGCACTGGCAGCCGCTTATCGCGCACACACACACCCCACACCGCCAAGGGAGGGGAGGAGGGGGTGGGAACGGGAACGGGGACGACGACAATGACTCCCCGCTCTACAGCCACATGCAGGTCCCTGCAAGTTTCGCCATGCGAAGCACAGGGACTTCTCTGTCACCCCGTCTGCGAAGGAACAATTACCGCCTCAGAAAGACAGGGTGGGAACATGCAACACAAAAACCTCAGCCATCCCCTGCTTCCCTCCGCCACTCCATTCCCCCTCTCCCCACCCCATCCAACCCAGCCATCACCTCCTGCTGCTGCTCCCCCTCCCCTGCAAAACGCAGAGCATTGCAATGCATTTACCCAGCACAAGTGTCTGCAAACACGTGCATCAGCCTCCAGTGCAAAAGGAGAAAAAGTACCCAGCCTAGTGACAAGCCCCCTGCGCTGGGAGAGGGGAGGGAAAGGGGGTTATTATGGCAAATTGCAGCCTGTCACCCAGTGCAAAACAAACCCCATCGCATGCTCCCTGTTATCCCCCACATAAACTCCTGGGAATCTAACCTCCGATGCAGGTTCCCCCCTTTGCTTGCAATGACCTCCTTTCTCTGCCCGTGTGTGTTTCTGCAGCAGCGGTTCCTGCGGAATGTGCTGCCCCTGAAACGCGATCGCAGCTCCTCTCTCTCTCTCGCTCGCTCGCTCTCTCCGCTCTGTCTCTCGCTCGCCCGCTCGCTCTCTCTCCTGGCTGCAACCAGAGCCAGGAACACAACAACAACACAGCCTCCCCCCACCCCCTTCCCCAAACACATACACACTGAAGAAACCCAGCCAGGAGAGCCAGACGAGCCGGGGAGGGGGTGGAGGGAATCCCCAGCCAGCGGATTGATTGCACCAGTTACCTTCCCTAAGCCCTTCCGCGAGAGGGGAAAAAAGAAGATGAATACAGAGAGAATACCTTGTCTCCCCTCCTCCTCCTCCGCGGGGCTCCTCTTCTCAGTCCAAAATACTGAAAGGTGGACGGGCAGATCAGACACACGCGTTCAGCTCTCGGCGGGGGAGGGGAGCCACGCGAGCAATTATCATTAATTTAGAAATTAAAACAGAAACCCACCCCAGACCTCCAGCCTCCCCGGTGCGGGCGGACGCAGATTGCGGGGACTGGTGCTAAGACACAGGACCTGATAACAGCTAATTGAAAGGTTAATCTACATAGGCTGTGACAGAAGAGGTCCCTCCCCACTTTTTTATCTGCTGTTGGCAAGTGGGAAATTGAGCTCCCCCCTACCTTTTTCCCTCAAAAAGAAAAAAAAAAAAAAAGAAGAAAAAAAAAAGAAAATAAAAAAAGGGGGGGGGGAATGAGAGAAAGGGGGATTCCAGGCGATAAAGTTTGGGTGGGCGACGCGTCTCCAGGGCGGGAAGGCGGCTGTAGGGGAGCGGCCACCGGCGCCCCCCGGGGGGCCCTCGGGCGCTCTCGGGGGGTCGCGCCGGGCTTCCCGTTCAACGTGGGGCGATTTAAAACGTCTCGATGGGAGCAACACCACAGGCAGGCTTTGGAGAGCCAATCGTTCCCAAAGGGCTCGAGTACTCTCGGTCCGGGGAAGAGAGGGCTGTGCTTGAGGCAACCATAATTAGTCCGAGGGATGGAAGCAGAGTGAACAAGTCACAGATGTTGTCCTCTCATGGAGTTTGTATATGTAACAAGATGTTACGGGGAATGTGTTTTAAAGAACAAGTTGATAACACGGATGCACTTAAAACTCATTTAAACGTTTTTTTCCACGCTCTCTCGAGCTGTGTTGCCAAAGGCCACTCACCATGTCAAAGTTTTAATACTACATGTGGTGGTTTTCTCAGCTACGGCCAGCAAACACCACTTTTACCCAAACATCACTTTTCATCCAAGCATGGCATGACAAAATACCATGGGGTTCATCCCACACAGTACCATGCAAAGAAGAAAAAGGCAATCTGCTACCTGTGTATCCACTCAAGCAAGCACCAACTAGACATCCCCCCCATCTCTCCAAACTTGGAATGTGACCATCTCAGAAGTCTTTCCTCAACATTCTCTTTTCCCCGTCTTGTGGGTGATGTGTTGCATTAGGTGCCTGTCTGCAAAGTTTTCTAAAAATACCTGGTCACCCCCCAAAAAAAATTTTTTTTTTTTTTAATAAATCTCCTTTTATAGTGGGTGAAAAATGACCTTGTACAATACATTTCAAAGGTCTTTCCTAGATGATGGACTGCATGAGGACCAGCAAGTGAACAAAGTTTCCGTTATAAAAAAATAAGCATTAAGGTTTAGTGCAACTTTTTCAGAGTCAATTGCTGGACATACTGTATAAGGAAACTCTTTGGTGATGTTTCAGAGCACTGTATAAATTGTATGACCTACTTACAGAAAGCTACTGGGTGAAAATAATATTCCGGCATGTATCTATCATACCATAACCATTGACTGAGGTTTTAGTCTTTTAACTTCCAGATGCAGCCTTTTAAACATAGGGTGGGAAATTGAAATGTGTAGTGACCTAATCCTCATTGGAGAATCCGTCAACGTTCATGTATTATGCAGGACCTGGCTGTGATTTAAAATCACTTTTAAATTATTGGAAACAATATAAATCATTAGAGCACAATTTGTAGCAGAGCGTCACATTTGCAACACTATTCTGAGTGTTGTGTCAACATTTCCGTTGTAAACTTTTTTTTTTTTTCTTCATGGGAAATTTACAACGTGGTTAGTGGTAAAAACATACAAATAATTTTTTGAAACTGAAACTTGGCATAGCCACATCCCAGTTTGGGAAACAAAACGCTCTAGAAAACTCGATTATCAGTTTGGCCATTTTGAAATTACGAGTGTGTTGAAGACATAAATAACAGCACAGAGAAAAATCATAAATGTCTCTGGTTTAAATAACTCCATTCTTTCTTCTTAATAGAATTCTTTTCCTAAAAATAAATTTTGTAGGACAATATGTCATTGGGTGTTGTGTTCCAGTTTTTAACATATTCAAGAATCTTTTCTTTGAAGAGAGGCTCCTATGGATCTTGACATTTGTTGTGTACCTAACATTATGTAAATTGTGAAGTTAAGCACATGACCCTCTTTATACGTGAATCATCATCCAGCAAACTTAGATCCACTATCACTGTAAATTATACTATTTCCCAGAATAATAACTTCAAAAGAATGACATCATGGGAATTTAGTGCAGTTCAGTTTGAGACAGTGCATTTTACACAGAGAAGCCGTAAGTACCTGAAACACTTTGGATGCAATTGACATTGTCTAATATGTTGTTTGCATTTTGGTTTGTGATCTAGATAAGAAATATTTTTGGTTTATTTTTTGGAAAAAACCTCAACCCTATATTCAAAATATCTATGGAAAAGTTATAAGCCCATCAACAAAGTTAGTGTAAGCAATAAAATTCACACTTTAGCATGTCTTCTACAGTCAGACTTTGGGGGATTTCTCTCCGGTAGCCACCTAAAACTGATGAAGTACAACAACTAATTCGCCTGGTCAGTAGCAGGTGCCTAAACACCTACACATTGAATACATCCATTCCATCTGCTAAAAAGATGTCTTTGGTATTAAAAGAAAAGTATCTATAATCAAAATTACTCTCTCGTGTCTGCTTGTAGAAAGAAGTACTGTGGCCCATTTCACTTTGTTCTATTAATCTCTTTGCTTTTATTATGTTTTAAATAACCTTATTTAAAGGATAGTCACCCACACACACACGCCAGGGAAAAATATATTTGATTGCACATCAATATTGTAGTGTATGTAGTAAGCATATCCTTCTCTCCAAAAGTTATTAGAATTATTCTAAAATTGCATGTATGCTGCTATTTTTGGATCCCAAGTGAGAGAAAGCAAAAAGTTAAGGGCTGAGCATAGTCTGAGTTAAATTCAGTTCTCAAAATCAAAATCTGAAAATTGCTACGTGTATAGTAGTGGTGTAAGACATGCTGGAGACTACTGCTTAAATGAAGCCCAGACGTATGCAGAACAAATTCATCAGTATACAAAAAAAGAATGCTAAATTAGAGTTTAAACACTCATTCGAAATCAGTAAGAAAATTCTTGTGCATGAAATTACTGCCATATTAAAAATTTCCCTGTGAGGACTTTCATCATTGATTCAGTTCCATTAGAACTAGTGGGGCTGTTACATATTTAGAAACAATTATATAGTTGTCCACGTTGGTATGACGACAGAGATGACAGCTCTTTGGAGCTTCTAGAGGGTAAAGTCTTGACCCCCACCAAAGTCTGGCAAAACTTCCCGTGAATTCAACAAAGCCAGGATGTTCCTTCTATTATTACTACACATAATCACATATATGACTACAGTCGCCTAGAAATTGCCACCCCTGGCATATGCTGTTGAAAGAAGTGACCTTGGGGAGAAAAGTCATCTTAAGAGTGTAGCGAGTTTCTTCCCAGCCTCTGCATCCTGGCATGTCCCTGTCAGTGAGCTGAACACATGTATTCTTTACCTATACCACCTCTTCTACTTAGCTCACCTGCTAGCAACTTCCCTGTAACCCTACCTTCAACCTCATGTTCCTTCTGAACTGAAACAGCCTCTTCTTTTTTTTTTCATTTATGATATTTTTTACCAGCCTTTTATATTGTAATTTAATCTGAAAGATTTAGCCACAAAACTAACTCTGAATGCAGTCAGAAAACGTCTTGGTTTATGCATGAGGATATGCATTGCTGCACACAACAGAGCATCACTGCCCAATTTAAGCACTATAGATTGTATTAATATATACATTCATATATTTATACACACACAAAGTGAATAACCTCTGGGTACATTTTCTGATCATTTGCTGTCTCATCTATTACATTTAATAAAATTGAATAATAGTATAAAATAGCCTTCCGCTGCCATCTTACTAATTCAGGAGCTTTTTAATTCCTGAAACTAGCAGATTATAAGGCAAATGTTATAGCAGTCTCAATTCAGGAGTTGTAATTGGCATAATACTGTAATTTAGAAATAAGTGTTTGTGGTAGATCAACTATCATCCCACAGGGATGGAGACAGTGACTTTTTATAATAAATCCCACATGTTTCTTTCTACTCTGGCAAATATACCAAACTGCTATATCAAAGCACTTTACAATCCTTAATGAACTAGTTCCTGTAAGGGCTCTTTAAGTGAATGTATATTATTTTTCCTGTTCTCCAACCAGAGATACACAAAGCATAAAGCAAAGTGGTTAGAAGAGGGTGCTGGCTTCAGGAAAAATCTGGTCACCTGAGTTCTATGGGCCCTACTCTAGCCACAAGAGATCCACTTACAGAGTAGCTGTGCTAGTCATGGAAAGGGAACTAGTGGATTGTTAACACGTATTTGAAACCTTAGCAGGGGTATATCTTTTTATTGCATTAACTATTATACATGTTAAAGAAGCAGTGGGATAAAAAGAGTTTAGGAGTGCAAGGGAAAAGGCTAAAAGCAAAGCAGAAGAAAACAGGTGGCTCTTATATATGGCAGCATCCTATAAATTGGCGCCTTTCATATACACAGTATCTCATGGTACTGTACGTGGAGGTTCTATTTGTACATGATAAAGGATTAGTAAGTAATTAATAGATGTTTTCATAGATGGTAATCAATTGTTATGAGTCCAATGGGTCAATAGGATTTTTTAAAACAATAGCTCATCATTGTCTGAAACACCCTACTGATGTATTTAAACTCTACATGCTTTACATTGGAACACCTGCTAATCTTGAGTTAAACCTCACGAATGAAATCGTAATATAAAGTGTGACTCAAAACAAATTTGCTGAAGAAAAAAGGATTAACATATAGGCTCCACAGTAAATTGTTAGTTATAGCTGCACTGGATGTAAGTTTCTCCTTTTGCCATGTAAAAATCACTGATACGATAGGAAGTGTTTTGCTGCTGTGTGCAAAAGTAGTGTTTGTGAGCCTAAACCCAAGAGGAAGTCCTGGGATACTGCAGGACTCTGTGTCCTAAACTTGATGCAGCTTTGTGTTTTTAAACACATTTAGTGTAATACTTTGAGAGGGCAGTTGATGAGATAAAGGATGGAATTAAAAATGAATAAAGATCACTTTGCTCAGAGCTAGTGAAAGCTGCCATAACCAGGGACTGCTCAGGTCCTTCTTGCTACCGTCCTGCTGCGATTAGTTAGTCTAGGTGAAAGGGGAGGATGCTGGTGTTTGCAGGAGCAATTTTAACACCTCAGCTTGTCTTTGTGAGCTCTAAAGTAATTAACTCTCCAATCATTACCGGTTGACTTTGTCGACAGGTTTAGGTTTCCCTCCCGCTGTTCCCTTTGGGGATATTGGGTTGTCACTTTATGAGACGGGGGGATTCATTTTAGAGTTCACACAAAATCCCTTTCACAGCTTCCCAACAGCTTTTTGTGGTCTCCATCCTGCTGGAATATTCTCTTGGTCTCTGTTTTAATGAACATGGCTTACATAACTTTCTCCAGATCCAACTAGACAAGAAGGGGGGCGGGGAAGGAAGGGTGAAGCTTCTCCAAAAAGGCTGGTAGCACACTTGCTGAGCTTGAGATGAAAAGAGGGCCATCCTCGGTACTTAGAAGTCAATAAAAGAGACTGCAAAGGTAGTTTTGCTAAATAAGGTTACTTTGAGCTGCTAAAGGATTCTGACAGTCCTTAATGTAACTGAATGAATCCTCACAACTTCCAACTGTGAGGTGGTGTACTATAGTCTAGTTCCGTTTTAGCCAGGGGAAAATTTCCAGATTTGTAGTTGCTGCAATCTTTTGTTAGTCAAAGATTGCCAAAAAACATGGAGAGAAAAAAGGTAGGAGAAAGCTTGACCATATTTTTGTTAATCCCATTTTCATCCAGTTTCCACTATACATTTTTTTAAAATCCTTTTAAGAAGCTGAAAAAATTGTGATGACCAGAGAGGCTGTAACCAGCTGCATAATTTGGAGACTATTCTGATGCTGCCCAACTCTTGCTGTACAACGGCACCATACCTGTAAGAAATATGACTGAAAGGCACACCCTCACTTTTCAGACTCAATGGACGAAGAAAATCCTTTATGTACCACAAGCCTGATTGGAGCACTTCCCCTTTCATCTTCTGCTCAGCATGTCCTGCCACACTGACCTTCTCACTAAGGATGGGAGTTTGGAAAATAATCCATGTAGCAAAACAGCTCTGAAAATGCGAAGCCCAGGCTTAGAAAACCTTAGGTCTGCTTTGTAAACTTTGGAAATTGAGTAACATCCACTCCAGTCTTTTCCTTTTGCAGCTTGAAGCACGAGGAGTTTGACTAGTTTCAAGGACCATGCTGCTATCTCCAGCTGGAGTTTTAGCGATGTCTGTATGATGTTTTCTTTACTTTCTTTGTTGGCAGCATTAGTTGTGAAGTTCCCTTGCTAAATAAAGCTCTGACTGCACAAACAATTTATTTCAGTCACTTCCCATAGCTGCCGGTACTGGAGTAACTCTACCTCTGTTAGCTAGACTAGGTGGCCTGTCACAGTCAGGTGGCAATATACCACATCATTTCAAATACCCTTTCAGAAACCTTTAGATTTGCTCAATGCTCCTTTAAAAATAGCCAGTGGCTTGTATTAGGGCTCCCAACCTGACTAAGTCTGTTTTTTAAATTATTGTCACGCACAGAAGGATTTTGTATTAAATATCCTTTGGGAAGGAAAATCTGAGTGAAAAGGGATTTGGGGGGCAGGAGAGACTTGTTTTCCTGTGTCAGGTAATATGAGAATGTGAAGTAGTAGCTAGGAAGAACTAAGGTAATAATATATCACTGCTGGAAACACCAAGTGTCTTCATACACATGGAACTACACAAACTGTCTCCTCAGTGGTACATAGGATAGGTAGCTGTTGATTTATCAAGATTTCGGGGATGGAGTTGCATTATCCAGCATAATGAAGCCCTTTGTTTATTTAATAAAAAAAAAAAGAAGTTCTACTTCTTAGCTGATGGCAGGACCTGGCCATGCAGAGAGCTTGTTTCCTTAGCACTGGCCAGATCCCCTCTGTTATCCTGATATTATTCCCCTTTGTTATTCGATATCCCACAGTGCCAGCTAAGTCAGAAGTTGTCACACTCCTCACTGGTGCAGCAGGATACAAAATAGCTGGGGGTGGGGAGAAAGACTGGAATGGTTAGGAGGTAGAAGGGAAAAGGCCTTTTTTTTGTGAAAACAGTAGCACCAGCTGCATCCTGCAAGTCGCTAAATTAGCCAGTCAGTTGTTTTGCTTTTAATTTTTGTGTGAATTCAAGAATAGGTTGTGGATGTCTTGGCAACTCATGAATGAGGCTCTTTATGAAAGAATTCACCTTGCAGAGGGGCTGCTGTCAGATGCACAAGCCTCTTTCCATTAATTAAGCTGCAGAACATCCCCTCTTTTTTTTTCCCCATCCCTCTCAACGCCTGGATAATCAGACCCTGTGTCTTTCCATAACATCCACCACTGCCTCTCTTGCTCCTCACAGTATTTTACCCACTCAGTTAATTCTGGGCTGCCAGATTTTTTTTTTTTTTTTTTAACACAGCTTATTGCTGCTAAGTGAGATATCATGCTGCCTGAGCTAACAACTGAGATGAATATTCTGCTCCACAGCAACTAGTAGCATTCTCTATGCGTTATCTTCAGCTGAAGGGTGGCCTAAGAGCAAAGTTGGATATTTTCAAAAAGCTCAGCTGAGAGTCAATCAACTCTTACTGTTTTTCGACAGGAGCTGGATGCTTAACTTGGGTCCAGTGAGTCATCCCCTGGATTGTCACTTGCTTACATGGAAGCAGCCCCACAGAAGGTGCAAAGAACTTTCAGACATCCTAGAAATGACCTGCCATTAACAGTGTATAAGCTAAACTGTATCGAGTTAGGGAGTGATTACAGATGTAATTATGTCTGAACAGACAGTCTGGGGAGAGGAGGAGGGTAATACCGAGAACCTCAATCAATCCTCTCTCAGCTTTGCTGTAGTCTGAGCAAGATATGTGACTGCAACTGAATAGTCTTGAAGTTTTTGGTGGGGATACTCATGTGTGCATTTATGAAGTTACACATCTGCTTCAGGGACTAATCTCAAAAATTTTAAACCCAGTTAAAGGTTTCCATTGGCTGAGGAGCTCACTATCATGCCTTAAATGTTTGCACGTTTGGGCTTAATTTTGTATGGCTGAATTAAATCCCAGTCATTAGGAATAGAAAAATATATATATGGTATTAATGACAGGTTTTCATAAATGCTCTGTTCATTTTCCTTCACTTCCAAGTAATGCTGAGCATTAATTTCCTGAAAGTGAAACAATCTGAAGTAGAACATACCAAATAATTAATCTTTGGAAACTCTGGACTAAATTAAAATAATTTAAAGTTAAATAAAGAGGTCATCTGTGGCCTTGGTGTTCTTTCTGGGAAGCAAGGCATACATAAAAGAATAAAAAAGAAAGCAAATACCAAATTACCTAACAGTAAAGGAATCTACAAATATATGGAATAAATTCCCACATTACATCATAAAACTAACTGTCTCACAAATGCTGTCATTGCAAATGCCAAGACACATAGGAGGCCATTGAATTAGTAGTAAAACTGAATAAGCAAATGGGAAATTATTTGCATTGGACATATAAATTTTCTATTTTTGGGGCTTGCTGACTTTTTTTTAATATATTATCAAATCATCTATTATACTACAGGCTTTCCTTATACTAAGAATTGGGCGTGGTAGAATTTGAAATACCATTGAAATTGTAAATCTGTGGAACTAGAAGTTCTCTTTATTACTTTAGGCAGCATCTCAAAGAATGAGCACTCACAATAAACAATGTTTATTATGAGCAACTTTTGACTTTTTAATTCAACACTGTAATTTGATTAAAATTAAAACATAAATGTAGTTGAATAGTTATCTCTAAATGGAGAACGTTCAGCATTAGATCCAGGAAAAATGAGCGCCTACATTTCAGAAAGGACAATAAATGAGCTCTTTTTATTTACCTTCTGCAGAAGGATTCTGTAAAAATAAGTCATTAATATTTGTAAATAGCTGTGACACCTTCACAGAGAAATTGCATACAATAACATATTCCTAAACCCCAGAAATTTCCGGAAGAGTATTCTTGTTTACATCCCTTTGCCCACTCAGCCTACTAGTCCTTTGTTTCTTCCAGTCTCACTTGTCTTTTCTTTTTTTTCCCCCCAATCTTTCCCTGACTTCAAATCCACAGCTACCTGGAACTATCAGAGACAAAGAGTCTAATGGAAAATAATACAGGTGAAGAGACTAAACACAATAGTGGGCAGCAGGGTCTTCTGAGTTTTAAAGGCATGGCACTGAGTCAAGACTTGCTGAAAGCTCCTTGCTACAGTTTTTTTGTTTGTGAAATAAGAAAGATATTATTAACCTGTCTCTTAGTGAAGCAGACATGGGGCTCCGAAATGCTCCTGTCTGGATAAATGCTGAGGATTATTAGAGAGAAGATGTTCAGCTTGGGAGGGGGGTTCTGAATGTAGTGATGAACTCAATTTCAATTGCTGCATATGAGCTTTTTTCTTCTTACAACAATTAACCTCTGAGAAAAGAATTAACACTGAGTTTACATGTTGACTCTATAGACATTGGAAAATTGCTTTAAAAAAAATCATATATAAGTCCAGGAAATTACATTTCTCCTTTTGCTTCTAAAATTACAAACTTCTGACTTCCCAGCTGGTAATACAAGCAATCAAAATCGGGTCTCTTGAGTGCAGTTGCATGACACACATGAACAACAATCTCATTTCATAAAGAATTAACCCACAGCCAGCTACATTAACTGGCTCCAATTCATGCCACAAAGCTCATCTGATCCAAGCACTGTAGTTCCCACTTTGCAAAGGCAGCGATGTACTGGCCAAATAACAGCAAAACTTCTCTGAGACCTACCCTAACAAAGCTCCCTGGCAGAGGGGAATAGTTTGGAATAAAGCACCAAATTAAAACTCAGAAGCTTTGTCTTAATTTTCTGCATTTGTTACGGACTGCCTATCAGTAAGTCAGTCACTTAACCTCCCCAAGTTTCATCTTCTATCGAACAGATACACTGATACCTGCTTTGGCTGTCTTTTACTCTAGAGCAGAAAGAAAGTGCCATTACCCTCTCCCCCCAGTCTCAGCTAACATACCTCGGCACTACTGTGATTCTAGTCAGCAACAGCATTAATAGCTGTTTAAACAGAAAGACCTTCTTCAATTTTAAATCTCCTGGATTTTATCTAGTTAAAATTCTCTCTATGATTTCTCAGAAATTTTGAGAGAAGGTAGGAGGAAAGGAGTTGCTTGTTTTGGGTTAGTGATTTAGTCCCATAGATGTTCCAAGCAGAGGGTCACAGAAAGGAAGCAGAGAACATAGATCCAAATGAGGAAAGCCTGGCAATTCTTTCAGCAGGACCACTCCTTAAAGTGTGTCATTTCGAACTTCAATTTAAAGATGATGTGCAAATGAAGGTCCAGAACAATGTATAACTCAGTTGTGCCCTTTTCTCAGCGGACTACTTTAAAGTGACTTGGTGGGAGGTTCCCTCAATTCCTCCCCAACATTTCACAGAATAAACACCTTGCAGCTTTCCAGTGTTTTTTCTTGATGCTCAGTCTAAATCTTTCTCTACTGTGTTTCAAGCCACTGCAACCTTAATTACAGTCTTAAATCAGTTCTTCTCCTTTATTAGTGTTTACTGCAAATTGTTATCTTGGGTAAGCAATTGCCATATTCCTCGCTAGTAGCCAATTAAACAACTGTAGCCACTTATCTTTCTATTTTGAAATACTTTTTAACTGAAAGATTCAAACAAACTGCACCACATTCAGTTGTGCCAAAGACTGCCATTCAGAAGGTTTTATGCTACACTATCCAGCCTGGAGAAAGGTTATTCATACATTCAGAAAACAGACTTTGCTGGCACATGTACCAGTTTGTGTTTGAAATTTCTAGACTGACAACTCTTCGAAACCCATTGCCTTCTCTTGGGACAGGAACATGAACCTTTATTTCTCTTTATTTGAGAACTGACATCACTGTGATCTCCATCATGAGTCTACCAGTATTAAGTGTGTTGTTCTTTACAGGCAGGACTGACTGCTTGAGTTGAATGACTACATGTTGACCTTGGGGGAGCTGCAGGTGTGAGGGGGTGTGTGTTTGTTTGCTTTTTAAATTCATCTCCTCCAGGTTGCGGGGAAAGAAGCTTTTAGACATTGCATGATCCATGTGGATTTAAGCAACAGTTGATTTCAGCAGCATCTTACATTTTTCAACACTGCTTTACGAACTGATGAGGTTTAGTGCAGCAATTTTTAAGATCAAAAGATGCGATATGCAGCCAAGAAATAAAACCATTCCCCATGCAGGTCAAGAAGCACCACTACCTATCAGAATCCCCCAATAAAGGTTTCTTTAGCAGTAGTCCAGAAAATCTGCACTCCATACCGTGCACATACTTCAAGACAGACAGGTCTCTGCCAGGGACAAAAGTCTGTCCTTTTGTGAGGAATTACAGTGGAATACAGCAGTCACTGCAAGTTCAGCAAAAAAGGGAGGCTACATTTGACATGCTGCTCAGCTGAGGGGCATTGGAAGAACTGAGTAAGAGCTGGAGCTGGCAGGTTCCTCAGGGCTTCTGCCTCCAGCCTGTGGTTCTGCATTCCTAGTCCCCTGCTGCAATGCTGGGCAGAAGTAGCCTGTCAATTGTTTTAGGTATAAGGCTTCTCTGTTACGTGGGGAGCCTTATGGCTCTATTTAAGAAAGCAGAATTATTATCTCCTATGACTAGACAGATTTAAACCTCCCCCCCTCCAAAAAAAAAAAAAAAAAAAAAAAAAAGCTCTCAAAACC
>VXAY01000251.1:1790764-1804512 GCA_013399855.1 Oxyruncus cristatus | reverse complement strand
AAGATCAAGGCTCTCAGAACCACATGTATTTTAAAATTTAAAATTTTAAATTTTAACATATCTAATGAGGGAGAATCTGAAACTCAGGAGGCCCCAAGTCCAATTCAGAGACAAATTTGAGTATCTGTGACAGTGACAGATGAGTTACATCCATTCACGGGAAAAAAACCCAATTTTATGATCATGCAACTGAATTGCTTCTAATTAATTTGTGATCTATATTTCATACTGCTGAAGCAGGGTCTCAGACACACTAGAAAAAATCTTTCATGGGGCCCATCCTAATGGTGGCAAGAGTGCCAAGACATGGATTCCATTATTAACAAGTTTTCTAGAGTCTGTAACTCACCCCTTAATGTCATGCTCTTGTTCCTGGGCACACATAATGAGATGTCAGTACCGTGTCAGGGAGCAGCAGGGGGCAGTTGCTCCCTGCAGCCCAGGAGCCAAGGGGGACAGCAGGACTGGCAGCAAGAGGGCAGGGTAGGGCAGACCTAAAGATTAGGGCCCAGTTTAACCAAGACTCACCAGGCAAGTTGGTGGTGATGAGGCAGGTCCGAGGTCAAGCCTGGCAGGACGTGTATTAGGTGTTGTGATGAGCAGGTAGGTCCATGGTGATGAGGCAGGGCCAAAGTCAAGGTCAAGCTGTACAGCTGACATGTGGGCTGTGGTCTGCATAAACAGGGCCCATGGCCAGGCACAGGTATGGCTGCAGCTGAGCTAGAAACCAGCACTCCTACTACATAACCCAGTTAGCTGCAATGGGGCTCCTGGGCCAGGGGTGGGGTGCTGGGGAGGCTCCAGCTGAGTCTGGTCAGGGCCATTAATGCTTACATGCTCTGATATAGAGATGCACTGTATCTTCAAGTTTTCTTTATAAATAGATGACATGAACAGTGCCATACATCTGCTTGCCAGATAGAGCAGGACTTTAATGTTACACAAATAATAACCTGATCCTACAAACCCGTGTATATGTCATTGAGATCTTATTACAGCCCGGGTAAGAGGATGCTGGGTGTTTGCACTGATGAGGCTATTTCAGTATGATAAGCTGCACTAAGTGGGCTCAGTTTTGCATCAGTGGAGTGTATTTGCATATTGCACTGCCAGGGAAAAGTAAACCTTACATTTTGCAAGAGTTTGCCACACAACAAAATGCCGCTGCAAATATCTGAGTATGGGAGCAGTTCCCATGAAGGCAATACTGCATGGAAGTGTTGTGTTGATGCTAGCAAGGTAAAATTAAAGGGTCCATGACATTTACAGTTTCTGGGATGCTCCCTGTAAAACTCATCCATATAATTTCAGGACTTTTTACAGTGTCCATTACCTTTTGATTTATAACATTTCACATACAAAAGGAGTGGCAAACATTTTTCGCTATGAGAATTTAAATTGTCTTTTGGAAGAATCATTATTAGAACTGACCTTAAGTCCAGCCAAATATTCCTATTCTTTTTTGCTTCAACCCCTGATATATGCTTTCCTGTTGAAAGGCATCCTGGAAGAGTTTTTTTTCTTCCTATCAGCTGCCAATTTCTGAGTTTGGTGTTTTGTAGTTTGTTTGGGGGTTTGTTGATTTTTTATTTTATTTTTATTTTTGTAAGACTGACAGGCCTGCAGTTTCTGGGGTCCTGCTTCTTGCCTTTCTTGAAAATCAGGACAACACTTGCCAGCTTCCAGTCAGTTGGGACCTCTCTGGATTCCCAAAAATCATCGAGGGAGGTTTTACAATGACATTAGCCAAGTCTTTGAGGATCTGGGATGAATTCCATCAGGCCCCATAAATTTGTAGGGATCCAGCTGGAGCAGCAGATCCTGCACAGTTTCAGGGTCGACTGGGAGTTGATCATTCTTGCAGTCATGGTCTTCCAGCTCAGGGCACTGAGACCCACTTGGTCCGTCATCTGTGTTGAAGGCAGAGGCAAAGAAAGCATTAAACACCTCTGCCTTGTCTCTGGCCCTATTTGGGAGGTGACCATCCTCATCCTATAATGGGCCAATGTTATATACTGCCTATTGCCATTACTATATTTTAGAAAAACTTTTTATTGTCCCCCGCATTTCTGGGCAGCTGCAACTCCAGCTGAGCTTTGGCCGCACAAATTTTCTCCCTACAGCGACAAGCAGCACCCCTGAATTCTTCCCATGTCACTTGACCTTGTTTCCACTGGGAATACACCCTTCTTTTTTTGCCTTATTTCCAAGAGAAGATCCCTGTTCAGCCAAGCCAGCCTTCTGCCTCGCCTGCTTGACTCCTGATATTGGGGAATTGCTGCTCCTATGCCCTTAGAAGGTGATGTTTAAAAAGTGACCCAGCACTGATGGGCCCCAGCACCTGCAAAAACATTTTCCCAGGGGGCCGTATTTACTAATTCCATAACATTAATAAATTCTTTCTGCTCCTACGACATTTGTTTTCACTACTTTATCTACAAAAGCAATTTGGGGGAGTGGAGAGAGATCCTAAGGCTCCAAGATTGTTTCTGTAACCAGAATCAGGCTGTGTCTTTTTTGACTGCAGTGTAAATGCATCTTTTGCAACAGGTGCTGAGTCTGAACAACAGACTTGCCACGACCCTTCAAACAGCAGCTCTGACAGAGATACCAGTGTGGGAGAGTCCTTTAGGCTTATGTTGTGCCCTGGGATTTAAGCAGAACCTTCAGTAGAAACAGAAAGGCCAGTACAACTGTTCATCCCTCCCTAGACCACGCTGGAAGTGGAGCTAACAGTATGGACCTCCCCCTGAGAGTTTGTCGGGATGGTGCTGGTGCAGAACCAAGTGTCACTTTCAGGCAAATTGGTGGGAAAGAATTAATAAACAAAGTTACCCATGAACTGAGAGTGCAACAGTAACAAAATGAAAGTGATTGTAAACTCTGTTAATGCATGGATAATTCATGTAGCAAATAGAACAGAAAGCACACGAAACATCACTTTGGTGAATGGTGTAGAAAAGCCTGTCAGCAATAGGTGCCAAATATATCCTTTGTAGTTTCGCTGCGGTATTTTGCAGCAAAAAAATCAAAACAATCAAGACAAATATGCAGATCCCAATTACGGAACAAGAATCTTCTTGTAGTTTGGTGCTAGGAATTCCCTGGCAGTTTGCTTTGCAACATTCATTTTTTTTTTAATGCTGTGCTGGGACTGGCTGAGAGCTCACATCCCAGGTAAGACCCCAGTCCAGATGCCAGGTGAGTTTGTGTAGCCCTGAGAGCACAGGGTGAAGTGAAATCACTTTTCCACTTAAATGGTGCATGTACAGAAAGAGCTTGGCGCTTGGCGTTTTTGGTTTGGTAGGGTTTTTTGTTGTTGTTTTGGTTTGGGTTTGTGTGGGATTTTTTTGTTCGTTTTTGTTTTATTTATTTTTCTTTAGTTCTTGTTCTTGTTTGGCTGTAACAATGTACTTCATTTCTAGCTGTTCATCTTCTGTGCTTTAATATTTAGGACTCTGCACCTTGGACTTCCCAGGTGGTCATCCATCTCACATTGTGCTTAAGGACAGGGTCTTTTCTGTCCCGTGTCCACCAGAATGTTCACCAGCAGGTGCTGAGTAGCCTCATGATTTCCTCAGACACCATAGGTTTGGAAAAACCATTTACTGGACCACCAGGCAACAAGCAGCAGTTATATTTGGCAAGCCTAAATCCAAAAGGGAAGATTAAGGGTTTTAAAGCCATCAGGGACCATTCCACATCACATAGCAACTTTCTGACTTATTCCATGCTTCAGCAAGGGCAAACACAGAGAGATGAGAGCCCTGTCTAAGGGCCTTGAGAGCATGTCCCCTCCTGGCTGTTTGACTGTCTGGGCTCAGGTCCAGCCTGGAGCCAGCGGAGCTGAGAGCTGCTCCATCTCCTTTGCTGCCTGATACCACTTCCTGTGGGACCTGCTTTTGAGCTAAGCCCCTTCCATTGGGCCCCACCTGAGCTATAGCTCCTGCTGTGTTGCAACCATGCCTGTCCCTGGCTCTGGGCCCTTTGCTCCAAACCTAGACCCTGCCCTGCAGCTGCCTTCCAGCCTATCCCAGACCTGTCTTATCACCACAGACCTGCCTGGTGTTCACTGAGCTGTGCCTGATCCTTGTTGCCCTCCCTGGACCTGCCTTGCTTGGCTCACTTGGAGGCTGTGGGACTGGTGAGACTCCTGCTCTGCCAGCTGTGTTAGTGTGCTCAGCTTCCAGCTCAGCTTCCCTTGCAGAGAGCCAGTTCTTGCTGCTCCCTGACAGGCTGTTCCTCTCAAAATCTCTGTGGCTTTTAAAGACTCGTGATCTCAGCAAAAACCTTAACCCATCTTCCTTCACAGAAGAGCAGAAATGGTAGATTCATCCAGGAATCAAACCCATCACTTATGCTACTGAACCATGGAAGGAGCAAAATTAATAGTCTTGCATTGTTTCCCCCCTTTCAGGGCTGGAAACTTGAGGAACTCTTGTTCTCAGTCTTCCAGCCTTTCTATGCCCAAAGTATAGAGACATGCTGGAAATAAATGCCATGAATTTACAAGCAGAAGAAAATAACTTGTGAGCACTTACAACTTTTGGAGTCCAATGGATCTTTCAGTTATGTGCCCTTTGGACCAATGTTACAACTTGTATCACACAGGCACCACGAAGAGTATCACTGCACCAGCAAGTGGCATGAGACTAAAAAAAAATAAAAAATCCTCTTTGAACAGTAAATAAGTCAGGGGAAGCTGTGGTCATCATATCAGGATCCTCTTTTCTTCTGCCCCTTCTTTTCTTTCATACCTTCTTCCCTCTACTCCAGCTGATTTTGCTGGAGACTCGGCACTGTTCCTCGAAGAAGTCTATTTGTGCCTACTGTTAAACTCCTGCAGCAGCTGCTTAGACCTTTCCCTACCACTGTGTTGTGATGCAGTCATGATTTTACCACAAAAGTGGTGTTCGCCTGCCACGAACCCTGAAGAGTTCAACCCTGATTAGGAAGGAAGGCTGGCTGGCAGGCAAGCAGCATGACTGACTAAGCCTGGTTTCCTTAGGAACCCAGCCTGAAACAGTGAGAAAGTAAGAGCATGTGTGTTCTGGTAGGCAGTGAATAATCCATTAAAACTCTTAATTAAAAATTTAAACATGTGTCTGCTAATTACATCACCCTTCTTCTGCCCTCAAAAAGCAGTAAATGAGCATGGTTGCACACCTGCCTGTGTGCTTATTTCCTTAGGACGCTGCTCACTTGCTCAGCAACCCAAATACCAGCTCAGGTAGCAGCTGCCATTGTAAAAACATTCCGTGGAAAAGTGATGACAAATATTTTCTTTTTGTTAATGAATGGCCAAACTGTTCACAGAAATCTTGCTCACTGTTGCTGTATGTCCTGAATTTGTTGATGTTTTTCACATACCAATCCTGATGCTATTGGTTCTCATCTCTCAGACAGGGCTATTTAACGCCAGCAATACACACTTGGCTGACCAGCCACCAGAAGACCTGTGAAAAGAGAAAGAGATGGGATAAAGGTTTTAAAAAGTAGGCTGCAAGCATATGAAAATGAACATTGGCATTGTCTGTAAACTCAGAAACTGCAGAGTACGGTCTGCCAAGGCTCAAGGACCCCTGGAGATTCTCAGTCCTGCAGTGGTAGTGTGGTGCTCCACATTTGAAGCACACATGGGGTGGGAGCCTTAGCATGTAAATGGGCAGGTCATATTAACAGTTGTCCGTGCAAATGAGCACTCACAGCAAATGAAACTTGCTTCTCCCTCTGCAAGTTACCCTGCAGTGAATCTCCTCTGGTGTATGTAGCCTCCTCAGCTGCTCTGAGTTGGCTGAGTTGCAGCTACTTGACATCGGGCCACAGCCTCTGATTTGGGAAGGCTGTTTTATTCACTGCCTAGAGGAGTAGGATCATGTTCAACATTGCTGTTGTTATTTATTACAGTCATGAATTTGGCAGGAATTAACCAGATTCTGGCAGGTAGCGTATGTTTCTGTACATAAGCATAACTGTGCTGTGCTATAGTGGGTACACTGGGTGAAAAATCAATTCCCTGATTTTTGGCTCCTGTGAAAAGAGGTAGAGGCCAGAGCAGAAGGGCATGTATGTCCACTGGCACATATATGGACACTCTCACCAGATGCTCATCCAACTTGCTCTCCTCAAGACCTGCCTTTACACCATGGTCCTACTGTGGCACAGCCTATTGAACCTCTTAGGAAAGGGTCCAGCTGGGATGTGGGTTTGTTTTCTTAGGGGCACTTAGAACCTTACTGGTATGTCTCAAGACCCTCTTCAACTTGACCTAAAAAAGACTCAACCTACAGTAAGAAGCTCTGAACTCCTACACCCCAATACTGTGTGTCACTAACAAAGCACTGCCTCAAGACTGAGTGACCTTACCAGGTTATCTTTAAAGTGATATTTTAATGCATTCACTGACTGTTTTAAAGCTTCACAGGTGATGCCTTGGGATGACATACCAGAGAAGGATTCATTGTCTCAGGGGTACAGACTAAGAGATGGCTGCCCTGCTGCTGAGTTTCCCATCTTGAGCTCACATTCATCCAAGATGGCTGCAGTCAGGCAACTCAGTTTAGGGGCTGCCAGAATCACTGCATGATTTTTCACTGAGGTGAAGCATTACTGCAGGGTAAAGACATTACCTGGTCCTTCCTTTAAAAAATGGGAGTTTGTTAAAATCTGAGGTATACGTAGAGTTTAGGATGCCATATATGCTAGAGTTCAGGCGAACCTAGGGGCATATGAAATCCAAAGCAAGGCCACTATGTTAATTGGCTGTAGTCAGAAATACTGGGGCTGGCAGGACTGGGCTCTTACCATGGAGGGAGCCCAGAAGCGCAATTCAAAAAAAGGCCCGTGTTTATAGGGTGTCAGCTCCCACTCCCAGGCCTTGGTCATTCCCGGAAATCTCAAGCTCATCTCTGCTCCTTTTGCCTTTTGCTGACAGGAGGGTGGTGTGAGTATCTGTGTGGTTTACTGGCAGGACCCTGCTGTACTGTGCTGCCCTGCTACACGGGGGTCAGGGTAACAGCGCTGGGAGGACAGAGCAGTTCACACTGAGGTGCGTTTGATGTGTGGACTCACCTGCTCTTGTAAATGACCACAGGCCACTCTCATGGGCAATGCTCATTCTGCTGACCAGGCTGAGCTTTCCATACTGTTTTTGTCCACCTGGAGGAATGCAGTGGCAGAGCCGTCGCGGACGTGGCAGTGGCAGAGCCGTTGAGGACGGCCCGATGCACCTACCTTGTATGTGCTCCCCAGCCCAGACTGGGTGGCATGGGGTGCTGCAGGGTGGTGGGGTAAGCCAGGGCATGGAGTCACAGGTCTGTGTTTCTGTGGGTCAGTGTCACTACCCTTTGCACTGCAATGGTGGAGGAGTAGCACCCAAAGCTTACACCACAACCTGTTCAAGCTGGGAGTGGGAGGATGTGGCCACAGCTGGGCTCCCCAGACAAAGCTCAATTACTTCCCATTTGTGTAAAGAATAAGCGCATTTAATCCATAAACAGTAACAACCAAAAAGTCATTTCACTAAGTAGTAAGATCATCCATCACTTGGGAGTAGCTAGAACCATCTACAAGGAAGAGGCTGCATATTTCTGACTGTGGAGCAGAAGGCAATCCTATAATAATGCCTCATCTTTACCAATCATTCCAAATTATTCACATGAAATATTCTGCTTTCTCTCTTGGACTTTGATGAAGCTCCTGTTGAACCAATTATTCATTAGCTATTCATGTATTGTCAAGAAGGAAATCGCTGAAGCTTTGTCATTAGGAATAATATTTGATTGGCAAGGCACGTGGCTTTGGGGCGGGTTTGCTTCTTCCCCCTTTTTGCTCTAAAGCCATAGCTTTTAGCTGGCAATTTCCATTGCTATAATCTGATGGAAAGTGATAAAATGCATCACACTGCAGTACTCAAATGAGAAAACACTCCAGATTAGTAGGAATATAATTATGTTTTTCATGACATTGATTTTTTATTTTCTAACTGATAAAAGTAAACAACTAAAGGAGGGGGGGGGGAGTGCCAAAAAACAACATTTAGACTTTAGTGGGATAATTAACTCAGCAATTAAACATATTTTGTATGCAGCATTTGTCCTCCATAGCACACAGCATATGTGACGTTTGTCCTTCATTCAAATCCTTGCTTTTGCAATCTTTTTATTTCAGCAGGAGTGGCAGCCGGAGGGAGTCCTGTATGGAGGCCCCTTCCACAGTGCTTTACTTTCAAAGATGAGTATTCGCAGCTATGATTTGGAAGGTAAGGAACAGCCAAAAAGAATCACAAAATGAACAGAATTGAGAGAGAAAAGGCCTGTGCAACAGGCTTTTGTGTCTGTTTTCTTTTTGCTAGTAATGTTTGGAGGGGAAATAAACCAAGCCCGTTGTGTGACCCGTGCTGCTCTGTGTAGTACCCAACAGCTGTACAACTCAGCTGCCATCTGGGGCTGCAATGTCCAATGTCCTGTGCTCTGTTCCCATTTGATATCACAGCATCAGGACGGGCTAGTAAAAGGGCAGGGTATATCCAAGGGAAATTAAAGAGCAAGAATTAAAGCCAATTAAAGAAAAGAGGCCAGTCTTAGGGCTCCCTGCTGGTATAACAGAGTTGATTTCTCACTACTGTGTGAAACATAGGAAGAGGCATAAGCAACAATGGATTGTTAGAAATCTCACTGGCCTTTTTAGCAGAGTAGTTCTTCCACCCTCAGTTCATCAAAGAGTGAGTGAGTCTTCAGGGAACCTGATTTTCTCAGAAGGTATGAACTATGATACAGGGGAGATGTCCCCCACACTGCCCCATCTTTAACTCTTTTAGAAAAATGAGGTCATTAGGAAAAAAGTTCCAAGTCTAGAATAAATAAAACATACTACTTGTGACTTCGTAGGTCGGATGAAGAGGGACAAGCAAACACTGCGCCAGGCAGAGGTGAGCAGATATGTCATCCACAGGATGACACAGTACTTCTGCACGTCAACACAAACTGCAAGGCTGGAGCTGATACTGTGCCAGTTAATACCCAAACACACTACAATTATCTTTTTTCTTTGAGACAACAATATGTGAGGCTTTCTTCAGGGCAGAACTCTGAGCCTCAGGGAAACTCAAATATCCTCCCTCCTCTGCGAGACTCCCATGGCCCAATTTAGCTGCTGCTGTTGCTGGGGGGTGGAAGGGCTAACTTCTGAGCTGGCATAAATTTCTATAGTAAACACACTATGACAAGTCATTCCAAATTAATTTCTTCCTTTCCAAGCTGAATTTGCTGGGTTATATGCTAAAATCTTGTTTTTTGCTTTGTCCTGAAACACTGTGGTGCATAATAAACATCAAGTCCCAAAAGGTTGTTTTACTGCTAATTTTAGGCAATTAAGTATATCACGTATGTATTGAGGATACATACAAAACACCATGTATCTGGAGCACAGCCTTCTCTAAATCCAGAGTGTTCGTCTTGTGAAATCTGTCACCATTTACGGAATGCAAAAGTTGCACTGATAAATGCTTTTTACTATCAGACATAAAATGTGTTTGTTATTGTACTGACCTTGGGAAGCGAATAGGAAAGCGCTTTGTCCTTACCCTGCAAGACAGCCACAGCAGCTGGCTATGCTTTAGGACAGGACAGACTAAAATAGGTCTGTCCATGTGATAGGTTGATAGAAGAACCCTGGAAATTCTGCAAGTTACTTGACTGCCATTAATAGTCCCACCAATAAGTGATATCTCTGAAAACGAAACCCAAAGTTGGATCAATCATTTAATTTATAAGGTACTGATCCACAGATATAACAACAATCTAATTTTGGAGAAATCTACTGTGATTGGTAATTGCCTCACCCCTTAAAAAAACCCAAACCTACCCTTTTTATAAAGCTAAGTGGGGCAGAAGGTCTGTTTGCACTGAAATACTTCAGGAGATAAATTCTAAGGAAACAAAAGATGTGTAGGATCTGCAGACAAGCAATGTGGGTTTGTGCAATATCTACCACAAGTATTAATATGATGAGGAGAGATTAGAATCATCATTAACTGGAAATCCGAAAAAATGTTAAGAAACTGAGATCAAGGTAATTAAAATGTGAGCCATTTTACTGATGGTTATAGATTTTGCTGCTTTGTTTACCTGTTTGTTATTTCTTTTCCCTCCTCTTGCCTTTCTGTGAAACCTTCAATACCAACAAAGGGAAAAGGCCAAGGAAGAGCAGTCCCACCCTCTGCTCCTGCTACAGATGGCCAGCAGTCTTAGAGCAGGTAGGTCCCATCCTACTTTCTCTCTAGAGCCAGCAGAGGTGCGGGCAGAGATTTTCGGGAGTTGTTGGTCAGCTCCCCGTTCTACCTTGTCCTCTCTGTAGCCAGGGCAGTGTGGCCTTCAAATCACTTATGTTTGGTACTTACCATCACAGAACAGCCAGCAAATAAATATAGAGTGGAAGCAGGAATGTGACTATTCCCAGGGACCCAAAAAATAGGTATGTTCCAAGTAGAGCAATTTTTAAGTACAGTGAAGTGTTACTTCTGGCATGAATAAGAAAAATAAGTAGAATGAGGGGTGATTTTCAAGCTGAACCTATTTCTTGAAATAATCTTTCATATGCTGTTATTATTCCACAGTAATGCTTCTCTTAGGGCAATATTTTACTCCAATGTTACCATCTCCATGGCACCACAGACAGGGAGGCTTCCAAGCACACAATTTCTCTCACACTCAGTTTCAGAGCTCTTCCATTTCTCTGTGCATTTATGCTGCACCACTGATTTGAGATATTTGATCCAGAATAATGATAATGCTTTGCTTTTCTTCATTCCAGCCCTTACTCAATCTCCTTTACAAATGTCACTTGACAGTACCAGGGCCTCGGGAGGCAGCAAGCTCAGCCAAAACTTGCCTGGCAAAGCAAGGACCTGAAGACAGATGCACTCCATCCTTCTCTCACTTGAGAAGCAGCTCAGGTCGACATGGCTCTAAACTTCGGAGATGATCTGCCTGCTAAGCTACAGCACATTTATGATTTGCAGGTTTCTAGTCTGACTTGGCTTCATTTTTTAACTTTTCATTTTCTTTTTAGGGAACCAAACTGTTCACTGAATTTGGCAGCTGACGGCTATTAACTGTCACACTCCAATAACCAAGGGATAGTTAGAACAGCATTAAATATTTGCACTGTGCAGCAAGGCTATACTTCATCTCAGTACACATGAATCCCATGCTCTTTTCACACTGGAAGAAAACCCACCTTATTGCTATTCAAATCTATCTGGCTGTCTCTCTCCCCATACTGTCATTACACATGCAAGGCTTGTCAGTGCCACTGACACAAAAAACCCCTCGTGCTTTATGCCAACACCAGTGACACCTGGAAAAAAACCAAGACACAAAAGAATTATTGCTTTTAAGAATTATGTTAATTTGGTCTTCATTTCCTAATAAGGTCACTTATTTCATGGCTTTATAAAAGTATTTCTCCTGCCCTGGAAAGCTGCATGTTTTCTTTCCCAGGAACAACTTATAGATAATTCTATATGAAAAGTGGGTTTTGGTAATTGAGGTTTGTTCATTTTGTATGTCCCTGGTTAAACTGTGAAGCTTTGTTTTGAGCACCATTTTCCCCCTCATCTGCCATTTTGAGTCTAATCTTTTAGGAAATATCCTGCATAGGCACTCCTTGTGGTCCGCTTTTAAGAAAGTAAAATTTATTTTGGCCTCCGCAGGAAGCATTTAAAGCACATAACGAATAATGTTTGACACAGGAGTCAGTTAGCAGTCATTTTAGATTAATAACAATGCCCAGAAAAAAACCTTGCAGGGGATTAGACCAAGGGAAAGATGCTTAGGCAATAACCTCTGAGCCAGTTGGTTGCTGAACTATTCACAATAGACATAACTATCTCTGAAGGTCTTAAGTGTGAGAATTATCTCCGGGAAGAGAACAATGAGTTAGTGAGATATAAAACAATAGGCTCATGCTCTAACACAAGCACTTAGCACTGCACATGTTCTCTTCTCATTTAATCTGCAAGACTTTCAGACAGCAGCAGTTGGTGCCCAAATTAAGACTTCCTCTTTCCCTTTGATCTTATGTAAAAACTAATGAATTGTATAATCTCCAACACCTCTGAAATCCTGCTGGTTAAAGGGAAACTCTCCCTACCTTTCCCATGCCTGTCTCAATTCGCTAAATGGGAGCTATATTTAACAGCAGGCCAATCACATGATCACTGAAAAGGAACAGCACAAGGATCTGTAATCCTAATGCTCTGGAGCTGTGATTGCTATAAATCCTTTGCAGAATGATTTCCTTTAAATCCCAAACATGTCATCACACTTTTAATTAACATTTCTTTATGAAAACTGGGGATAAGACCCTTTAAATTAAAGATTGTTCCCAGACTTGTCATCTTAAAACACTGTGCATTTCTATTGTCATTTTCATGTAGCATATTTTACTTCACTGTCACATAAGTAAAGCTTTTTACCTTTCCTTTCCTCTCCTTTGTCTCCCCAGCCTTAACCCTCACATAAGCAGTAACAGCCACCACTATTTTTTCAAGGGTAAACAAATAGTTTTACATTACTTCACGTACAAAAGAGAAAATTCAAATAATCAAAAGACCAGCAATGAGCACAGGCAGCAATGTAGCTGTTACTGCCCCACTTGAATTCTTACCACCTTCACTTCTAAGTTCACTATCTAATTGAGCTTATCATCTTTACAGAAAGAGCTTGAGAGAGGAAAGTGATTTGCACAAAGGAACATGGTTGATCACCTGCAGAAACAGAAGCACAAGCTTTGTTTCCAGATTCCCAGCTCCTCAGTCTTTTCAGCTATTTAGCATGTAGTTTTCTGAATACTGGGCCTGTTTCCTTGCCTGTTAATCTCAGCAGCATTACTACCTACTTCCTTGGTACTAAAACAAGCCTAAAATGCATGATGCTGAGCACAGCAGATACAGTTTTATTTCAAGCAAAAGGGAAGCTTTATCTAAATGAGAGATGCTTTGGCCAGTGGCTAGTGGGAAATGGATTTCCAATATTTGTTTTCCTGATAGTAACCTAGGTAAGAACTCTGGGTTTGAATAATGGCTGAAGTTCAGTGACAGAGTCACTTCAGTCATCCCATCTGGGATTTGAGACAGTGGCACATGTCACTGGCAGACAACTCTTCCAGTGATGTTTTTCAGAAAGCCCAGTTTTCTAACATGCCTCTGTATGGAATAAGATGGTAGACAAAGGAAGACTATTTCTGAGAGAGAATATTAAGGGTGACACCATTATCCATTACATAGATAGACCTCCCCTTCACCAATAATAAGACGAAAAGGAGTACAGATCCTGAAAAGAATCCAGAATGAAACTGTCAGGCAATTTGACAGCACAAACTGAAATTATTTAGCATTTGGCAATATATTTTTAAGTACCTATATATCATCCAAAAATATGCATTGACAGATACTGGGAGAAATAATGAGTGGCTAAACAGAGCAGATCGGACTCCGATTGCCCTTCTATGAACTGGGTAGTAGTTTATTCTTCAGCTGCTCTCACTGCCATCAAATTATGCTTTGTAGCTGACACTCAGAGCCAAAAGTCAGGAGCCCAAGCTCACCAGGCACATCAGTGGGAAAGCTCAGAACAGAACCTCTGACTTGACTCTCTTGCATCCTGAATTGAAAACAAGGAATACCTGAAGGAATGAGGCAAAGAAAAAGAGAGAGAGAAAGAGAGAGAGAAAGAGAGAGAGAAAGA